>JAPSES010000124.1:1817536-1830333 GCA_029822895.1 Maxillicosta whitleyi | reverse complement strand
ATTTTGACCCGCCCCACCCGCACCCGCAATAACTAGTAAAACTGCTACCCAATCCGCCCGCCTCACGGGTTACCCGCAGATGTCCGTGGGTTATTGGGTGGCCCGCGCATCACTGGTAGATGAACTATTCAATGCTCCTTTATGTTTAGGAAAGGAAGTTTTCAATTTGACATTTCTTTTACTGACGTTGCAATACTGCCATCACATGCAGCACAGCTATTGTGTGGATACATCATGAAAGTTGAGGAAATCAGCATTCACAACTGTGCCAAGAGCTGTTATAGTGCTGCTGTTCAGACATAATGAATGTGTTAGAGACCAGGCTTCATGTAAAGTGAATGTGGAAAAAAAAAAAAATGAAGTTCACTTGACCTCAATATATTCCACCCAGCTCCTGAAAATTGCTTTTGCTTTGGTCCTTCCACTTGATATCTTTTTGCCAATCACAAAAAGTCACAAAGATCCACAGTGTCCTCTGTGTCTGTGCACAGTCAGCGCTGCTGTCGAAGCTGAGATTGTGCTTAAGAGCATGGTGCACATGTGCCAACTCAGCAGCTGTCACCTAAAAGTGAAGAAGGCCAGAGTATGAAAAGAAATCTGTTCATGCTTGACACTTTTCAAGTTGTGAGAATGACAAAACAGAGCCGAATTGCATGGCACCCCAGTGGGTAAACACATTCTTGCCTCTCAAAACAGAGCGCCTCAAGTCCCTGTTGGGAATATGTCCATCTTTTTGAAGTGTCTTTGAGCAAGTCACTGAACCTCCAATGATGCAAGGAATGCTAACATATAGCATTCACTGAAGCTAAACAGCGATGCCCAAAATGGCTGCGCGATGCTGCTAGATATCTGACAAATTATGCTACTCAACATTTCTAATGTTAGATATGTTTATCACAAAATGTGACATTATGGCATCACTACGTCTAACTGACACTGTGCTAATAATAAAACTATATACCTTTAAAACAAAGGTTGGTTGAACTAATCGAAACGGATATCTGTGTTGGCAGATATTTGTCCAACACTTACAGTTGCAGAAAGAATTATTAAGCCGTCAAAGTTATCAGCAACAATGGTTATACAATCAAGTACGAACTACTGTGTGCATCATGTGACTAAAACAGAAAATAAAATATGAATGCCTAAAAGCACAGTTTTTGGCAGTACAATGATGTAAGCAATAAGTAATTTTGGTTATTATCAAGAAAACCATGGAAAATCAGCTTTGAATATAAATTCTCATGTGCTATTTTTGTTGTCACCATTATATTTGTCCAAACAATCATATCTTTAGCTGTATCAAGCATTGAAATGAACCAAAAATTGAAGAAAACAAGGGTGGTCTAATAATCTTTTCCATGACCGTATATTGCAACTATTGTTTCATCTGAGATCCCACCGTATAGGGTCACATGTGCAAAACTCAGTGTAGTCAGATTGTTTTTTGCGTTTATGCATATGTGTGTAAGGTCTTGCATTTCTTGGTCATATGTTTTTTGCTCCATCATTCCTTCTGTCAACCTACAGCCTTTTGCCACAGGACTCCAAAGCACTGTTTTTTGGTGGATGTTGGCTGTTTCACAAAATGGCAGTTTAGCTTATGGCTCCAGGTATGTGCTGCTGAAATCCATTCACATTCAGGGGAAGATGAGAGGCAAGCATATTAGAAGCACTGTTTCCTGTGGTCAGCGTAGTTTTGAATATCCCCCCCCAAAAAAAACTAAAGTAAATGATAAATAAATGGTTTCACCACCAGATCACTTCTGGATGTTAACAGTGAAAAGAATGAGGTTGCACATGTTCAGCGGTTTGCACCATGGGCATAAAAAAGTTTGGGGGTAAATATTGTACAGTGGCACAGAATATATGTCTTCTTATTGAAAATAGTAGGCTTCATATATTATACATAGTATAAGTCTAATGCGATGGTGATTTTGCAGTGGTGCTGCGTCACAACAAAACTTTACCATCTGTAACACTGAGAAGTGAAAGCTAATACATTGGAAACTCCGAGTATATCTGTGACTATTTTTCTCTCTCGTTTTTCTTTGAGCCACACAGAATCAGAGTTTTGTGTCTATCATAAAGGTTTCCACACAGCCAGTTCGCTGTCAAATGCTTCTCAGCCTCAATGAAAATAGTTGTTTGTCCGATTGTGAAAAACCACTCATTGTGTTTCATCATCTCGAAGGCACTGGCTGAAGACTTTACACTGCCGTTTGTACACTGTATGGATTAGCACGAACCTCTCTTTGCTACCATAGTCTTTGTGCATGAAGATCAAAGTTGCAAATTGCAGCATTAATCTTACCATCATCTGAGATTCCACTCAGACTGCTGGGGATGCGCATGCCTTTATTCCTGTAATGTGATTGCCTGATTGGCATGGATGTGAGAACCTCAGTTCAGTGTATGAAACATACAGTAAGTGACCTAAAGCATTTCAGTCATTGATTAGTGATTAACTTTCCACATTCATGACGTGTCATAATGGCTAGACCTACTGTTTCAGGCGTGTGTAGCTGGCGGCATTATGCAGTAATGTCTTGGTAAAAATACAAGAGCAGAGACATTTTCTTTTGAAGACTCCTCATTGCCTATTTGTGTCCACTGGTTCAGACTCTAAGAATGTCGAGTGCAAGCCTGCATGCACTGCAAGGCAGGCTTTTACTGTTGACATTAAAGACAGGGTCTTAATTTATCTGTTCCAGGATTTCCCTCGATACACCTGCGGCCATGTTACTTCTAATACATGAGTTTCACATTTTCTTGGCTGATGGATGTGCTTTCTCCGCAGTGTTACTATCCATTCTCAGTCATGTAAATGATCATTTATTCTAGCTGCACAACATTTCACTATGAGTGTACCTGCACATCCACATGTGATAAATATGATCTTGAATCTTATGTGTTAGTGCCGCCTTTTGCAATTTAATAACCTCAGAACCACACATAGGGTGTAGAATATAGGGGAATGTTTTGTTTAGATACTGATTTTCAAAATATGTATGGGAAGTTCTTAGTCTGAAGCTGTTGAGCCCATTTTTGAGTCATTTTTAAGATCGCATTCAGGATTATATACTTGCCATGTATGAGTTATTAATTCATTACACACATTACACAACATTTAGCACAAATACACAATATATTTAAAAACATTTAGTCAGAGTTTCTATCTATTTTTATGTTAGTAATAATTTTTTTTCTTTTCCATTACATTTTTCCCTAAACTTTCTGCAGTTCCTGAGTTACATGTTGGCATCGGCGCTCTGCTGTTTTCTCTGTAATCAGGCCATGTCTTTTACCTGAATTTAGCTTTTGGAGAAGAGGTAGAAAATCATTTACATTTTTCCCCCCAGTAAGTTACTCCATAACTACTCAAGAAACTACACAACTCTTCTGCAGCGAAACTATCAGTAAGAAGCACCACTTGTTATTTGATTCTGTGGGGGCTGAGGGAGACGCCGGCCCCTGATGGCTCCTCTTATTTTCACAGAGCACCTTCCCTCATTGCAAAAATAACAGTAACATTAAAAGAACAAACCAAATCAGATTTTCCTGGCCATTCAACACACAGTGTGTGTTTAGTAGCTCTCCCAAGGCTTCTTCTTCAACTGCCATGAAACATATTTGGTCACATCACAAGATATTTTTAAGTTGTTATCAAAGCAAGCTCAGTGATGCTGCAGTCGTGTCCTGAAATAGAAATGTCTGGTCACTTTCCTCAGTAAGCACTTGGGAAGCCTTAACATGACATATTTTAGACTCATTTGTTTTGCTGCAGACACTTTTTAAGTGTCAAACATAGAATATGCAGGTCAGCTTTGATCAATCAAAAGTATCTTAAGTACAGAACTTGACATGAAACCATCCAAAATTGAACTTGTTCATTTGGTCTCTGTACTTGTACATGAAGCACTTCGTCCCGAGTGTTCTTGCCACTGTCAGATGTGATCGAGATTAGGCTTTATAGTCTTACTCAATATCATTCACAGATCAATTTGCTTTTGTGGCTAAGGAATAAATGGTGCCTGCTCAGCAAAGTACAGTATTCTATGTAAAGCAAATGTAGTGAGTGAAGCCTTATTTTTTTTTCTGTCTGTTTCTGATCCTTTGATGTTTGTCTTATACATGTTCTTCATATTTCATAACATAATCTATCTGATGGGTCTTTGGGGGAGTTTTACTGTTACCATGGTTAATAAGCCTGTGATGCTATTTTGTAGATGATGAATTTTAATCACTAATTTATTGAAATTCAAATTATTGTACGACCCCTTGACTTCACATACCGTGCTATTACATTATCTAAACCTCAGCGACTATGAACGGGAATGAACACCATAGTATTTTATTGGTTTGTTTGTTAGCATTTGGCGCTTCATAGTGTCTTTAAATTCTGAAATATTGATTGTATTCTACTCTTTATTAAAGTGTCCTCTGCAGTGAGTAACAAATCTAGTCCTTGAAGTGAACTGCTTGCATCTTGTACATTAAATAAACACAACACAACATTTGGAATATTTATGATTATATTATTTAATGGTCTCAGGCTAGTTTTGTGTTTTTGCTACTAAATTAATATAGTCTGGCTCAACTCTGTCAAGGGGATGATAAAGAATAGCTGTATTATTTTTATTTTTTTCCCCTTAAATGTAGCTTTGTAGCTTTTAAGGTAGATTTAGGTTTGGCACAACTGCATTTAAATAAAACGCACAGAATAAGAACACTTCATCATTTTCCCTCTTTTGTGAAAACACACTCACCTGGTGCATTAAAAAAAATCAATCTTATTATGATTCAAAGCAATAAAAGCAATAAAATGGATTTTATGGTGAGGAGCTGCAGTCTGTGATAGGCCCAATGATAAGCACTTATTGAAATGTCACATATTTGATCAATATAACAGCAGCTGTATTGCTTTTATAATTCATGAGTTCCTGTGAGAAATGAAATAGAATAAACTTGGCTGAAAGAAAAGAGTAGGAGAGGTGGAAGTCAACCACAAGGATATAAAATGCCTCAAGGTGATGCTATTTTGGAGATGGTACCGCAGGTGCCTGCAGGTAGGGTACCTGCAGGCACAATTTGTGACTGTGGACAAGCTCATAAAATGACAAGATACTACTTGCACTTTGAAACCTTACACTTTATTTACAAGACAAGTTGTTTTTACCAGCTAGGCCCCAGCATCTGCTTCTGCTTCATATTTAATTACTGATTGAAACTACAAAGAGCTTTTGAAGGACGAATATTTGGTGCCGCCTTGCTGTTTAGATTGAAGTCACAGTGATTTGGTCTCGATGAAAGTTAATTTATGAAGCTTTTTAACCAATATAAGGTTCAGTCTAAGTGTTTAAAGATAAGTAAGGAAGCTGATTACAAGCCATGTTTAAGGTTTATGTAATTTATAATGTCATCTCATGTCATCTTATTCATTATTATGTTATACCATCATTATCACACTCACTATCAGTGCTTTTCTTCCCTTTTTTTCTCTGTCTTGATCTTGTTACATCATCATGTATTGATATTTCGCTTAAATAGTGTCAGACGACTGAACAATTTGGTGAAAAATTTGTAATTTAATTCTTGTGGATGGTTTTTTGCTAGTTAAAGTTAAATGCACTGACTGATGAGAAGTATTATTAGAAATGTCAAGTCTTACAAACTTGAACCAGCTTAAGAAACTTGAGATGTGCATGAACATAGCAATAGCCTAATACACAAAAGTGCATTTGGCATGTTTTATACAGTACCACTTTCTGCTCAGTCTCACTGAATCCACAGTATCACCATACAGCAATTAATTCCACACAGAAAGGTGCTACCCCCATTGACTGGTACTGGAATTGAACCCAGAACCTTCTTGCTGTGAGGCACGAGTGCTATCTATTTACTATTTCCTTCTGTGTGCATGTTCTCCGCATGTCCAAAGACATGCACCGATAGGGTAATTGGTGATTCTAAAATTGTTTGTCTCTACAGTATATATCAGGTGTACCCCACCTTCGCCCATAAGTAGCTGGGATAGGCTCCAGCAACCCCCGTGACCCTAGTGAAGATAAAGTGTGTTCAGATAATAAATGAATGAATGAATACAGCAGTTAAACAAATAGTTTACAGTTGCATTCTATTAATTGTACAGCTCTACTGCACATAGGACAGGGCTTCTTCCTTCAAAGAAATGTGATCAAAACAGGCTGTTGACAGGAGGTGGATCCTGGTCAACATGTACTTTAATTTATTTGTTCCTTCATTTATGTAATTCAGAGCTTTATAGCTGTAATTTTTAGATTTGCATCCCTCTGATTTTCATGCTTGTTGTAGTGTTACTTTATTTCCTGGTAATGAAACCAGAGTTTTATGCAACAAGCTAAATAGGGCTGGGGGAAAAAAAACCCAAACTAGTTCTTCCAATACTGTTAAAATGTACATATGTCCAGATATACACATCTAGTTTTTAAAGAGAACTGTGGCATATCCTTTTGCTCTTGTGAGTGTGAGTGTAAGACACTGATTTGGGAGTCGCAGCAAGGGCGGCCTTTGTGCTCCCACAATCCAACAGCACTTGCTGTCTGGCTCCTTCAAGTGGAGTGAGGGGCGACAAAGGTGGTTAGCCATTGTTGCATAGACAGGTATAGTAATTACATTCTCTTCCATTCAGTCCCTATCTCCGTACAGCACCAGCACACCCTTCTCAAACTCCATTATACGCTTGCCAAATGGAACAAAAGCCCAACATTCAATGGTTTGGCACTCAAAAAGAGAAACTGACCCCTTCTGGGGTTAGACATCAAATTGTGTCATGGTCTCTTGCAGGCAACAGACTATGACTTTTAATTTATGGTCTCAGAGCAGGGTGTTGTATCAGCTGCTGGATTATCATCATCTTGGCATGAGTGCACTTGAAAGCCCTCGCCCTCACTCTGACTGGGTACAGGTCACTTGAGAACTGAACTTTTGATGATGTAAGCCCTTTTTTTGTATGATATCTTCCCTGTTTTGTGTCAGTATTTTAAAAAGATCTGATTGCAATGTGGTATTTTGTATTTATGTATTCAAACATACATTTCCTTTGGCATTTCCTGTAGGGAGACCAAGTCCAAGAAAGTTACAGTTTGATGTAAAACTGCTAAAATATCAAATACTAAGAATATGTAAATAGACTAGTTAACAAAGTAAGAAGTAATGTCATCATAGCTGTCTCTCTATTGTCTGTTTAGAGTCACTGAAGATGTCAGTCTTTTAACATGACCAGAGTTGTAGTGATGTTTTTTAATGTTTTAATGTCCAGAAAAATCATCTCTTGAATGGACAAGCATCATGTTGTTGTTATTGTTGATGGTGCAATTAAAATGGGATCAAATCATTAGTGTTTTTTTTTTTTTTTTAGTTAGAGCCCATGTTACACGTCAGAAGGAGCTTGGAACCTCCTCTCTATTCTTTCTTTGGGAATTTCAACTGAATTTGTTTAAAGCTGGAAATAGACGGGAGTAACATAGCTCATAATAAAAGAAAGTTTTGAAATATTGCCTCAACCCAAAATTTCAAAGAAAAACTACTCACCTCTTGTTTGTCACAACTATTCAGATTACACTAAATTGAAATGTTAGGGCTCAGTAGACAATTCCTAATGAATACAAGGGCTACACACACCTCATGCATAGTTGCTTGAGAGCACACAGATGTTATAGTGGAGCCAGAAGTATCACACAAAGCAAGGCACTTGTCTTGTCTGATGAGAGGGCTCATTTGGAACTGCCATTAGTAGACATGATTTATGGCTCTGTCTGCTGCTTGTACAGAAATCACTGCTCTCACTTCAGCAACACAAGAGTGCTGGCCTCTCTTTTAGATTCTCTCTTTAAGTTGAAATAGTAGGCTTTTAGTCATGTGGCTAGACGGTGGGGAAAATGTATCACATACCAGCAAATAAGATGTTTTTTTTTTTAATGATGGATGGAAATAAGATGAAAAGGCATATGTTTTTGTATTGATGTGCTGAGATTTTCCTCACAATATTCCACACGTTGGAGAAGCGAAGCAATTTAGAAGACTGTGTTCTTCCCTGTTGTCCTTAAAATATTTAGTATTACATACATTTCTAGTGATGATCCACAGTATAGACATATGTAGTTGAGGTAAGGTTTACTTTGGTTTTTCAATTAACTTTTGTTTTATCAGCCAAATCCTCCTGAGCTGCAAGATGAGACACAACAAACTGTTCAAGGCAGAAGCACAAAATAAAACCTTCATTTACACAAAAATATAATTATACAAGATTTCCTTCTTTCTGAACCTATGATGCTATTGTGAGAGTTAACAAGTTCCTTTTTAGCAAGATAAACACCATAACAAATCATAAAACTGAATAGTTGTATAGTGTAAAATGGGTGGAAAAAGGGAGTTTTAGTTTACTCCTGTTTTGACAATAGCCACCAGGCTGTTTTTTTTTTACCGGTGAAGATGCGGAGTTCACTTAAAAAAGTTATGAGAATAAACTCAGGTGTTTTTGTGCTCCTTGTAAGAAACCACACAGAACACCCACAACACTTAAGACTTATTATGTGTGAACTTCTGGCATCCCTGCTAGGGGGGATGGGTGGCTTGCCGCTGTGTGGTTGGACCCCCGGTGTGGGTTCAGTGGTTGGCATCCCTGGCCCCCTGGAGCCTGTGCTTGGTGGCTGTTAGGCCTCCAGCTGGGGCCTCCTTGACCATCATCTCTCAGTCGGGGTGGGCTGCATCCCCTTCTCTGTGTTGTCTGCTGGCTGGCTAGGCCTTGGGACCCTCTTTGTTAGCCCCTGGTCCTTGGAGGGGTTGCAGTTGCAATCGTATGGCTGTGTTCACCTCAGTCTCTTTGGATTTGTTGCTAGTCTTATCTGGGCTGTTGTTTATGATATTCTGTTCATGTTTTATTTTCTTATAGTCCTCATTTAATAGGTCTTATTTGTTGAATTTTATCTTTTGTTTATTTGTTTGTGTGTTTGTTTTTTTTCTGTCTTTCTGCCCAGTTTACCCAGTGTTTGTTCTAGTTATTGTTACCGTTCTAATTATCACTATTGTTATTGTTAGTATTGTCGATATTCTCTTCGCCACCTTCTTCTTTTTTCTCCCCCCTTCACTCTTTCCTTCTCTTCTTCCCCGTTCTTCTCCTCCCCCCTGTTTCTCCATGTTAGGTCCAGTGGTGAAATGTGGTTCAACAAAAGTCATAATAAAGATAAAAAAAAATCTGTCATAAATCTAAAAAAATCTCACTTGTTTTACAAAGACAGCAGAATATCAAATCAAGGGGCGCTTCATGTACTTTAGGAAGTTTTCTTTGGCAAAGCAAACTGGCTCAGCACAAAAAGGCAACCAGACAACCATTCTACTGTTACGATCCTGGACAAGACAAGTTAAAATATAAATAAATTAATAAATGAATGAATATACAGTATATGTGTGAACTTCTGTGTGATAACAGTGCACCTATTGTTATAGTAAGCGACATTTCCTTAATGCTACATATTAAAACGGATGTCATATAATATTTACATCAATAATTTACATCATTATGTATGTGTTGTGCTAAAATATTTTGTCTTTTGTGGCAGTTCCAAAATATTTTTTTTCCTCCTAACTTTTCTTTAGTGATTTGTCACAATTTATTATGACACGGTTCTTTGTATTTTGCATTTTTCAGTGAACACTAGGTGTTTCTCTATATTGGATTCACTGATCATGTAGATGTTTGTAAAAGCTCAGATTAAAATTGAGGGTTATTATATCAGAAACAGAGAAAACTGAAGAAAAAGTGACTTTTTCAGTAACATATAATTGACCGAACATAAACTAAGTGTCCATGGACTGTCATTGACCCAACTCCATGGGTTTTACCGGTGAATCAATGTTGTAGAAAATGATGGTGTTTCTGCACTCACTGCAGAGCCTCTGAACATCCAAATTGGTCATATCTGATGACCATGAACAGAAGACAAACTGCATTTTACACAAATTATTTGCATGTAGTGATAGACATAGTGGTTCAGAGGTTATTGAACATTTTAGATCAGTAGATGTTTTGGTCATCGGAGACTGTTTGCGTCTTTATGGGTTAAAAACAGACAGTATGTATCTGTTTCCTGTTTCTAGCCCCTTTCTTTGTTTTCTTAGCATGAGCACAGTGTCAGCTCTCCCTTTCTGTGCTCTAGTTACCCTCAGCATACTTCATTGCTGTACCTGTGAGTTGACCTCCAAACCTGCTGGCTGAATCTGCTCTTCTCAGTAACACCCTAGGCATGATTCCTACCAATCTGCACTGGTTTTGACCCTAGATGTTGCCTTGTTTTTGGATACCCGCTGAGGTGGTTTTGGACTGAAACTTCTGCTTGTGTTTTGCATAGTGCAGTTTTATTTGAGCATTTTATCTGCCTCCAGAATCAGTATGAGCTGAAGCCTAGTCACCCTGTATTGGAAACAGAGGATTTTGCACTTGTATAGCATGTACCTTATCCAATTGAGCCACCAGGAAACCCTGGGGCAATATATCTATATCTTTCAGCAGAAAGCTTCATAATGAAAACACACATTTAAAGGGCATTAAACCTGGTCACTTACCACTTTTTATTTCATGTTTGTCAGTGATATTTACACCAAATGTCAAACAGTTGCTGTTTTGACCAGCTCACTAAAGAAAAAAAAAAAATCTGAGCCATTTACACTTTCCAAATGGAACTCACTCAAATTTTCTCTCATAATTTCCTCTTCCTGTCCTCACTAGGTAAAAAAAAAAAAAAAAGGCTGCTGATGCCATCAGGACTGAGATGATGGTCCCTGCCTGGGTGCTCCGCAATGCCACATCTGTCCATCTGTCAAGCACAAAGCTCCATCAATCAAACAGCTGAATGCAGGTAAGTGTGAGGTACAACGAGCGACCATTAATCACTTGGAGACATGGACACCACTGGGCTGTCTCGGTTTGGGGGATGTTTAAACAATCTGACTGAATGTGTAGATGTGCATGTGAAAAAGGGAGAGGGTGAGAGATAATCACATGATGCAGATATCTGGCGTTTGCCTCAGAATTTGTGGGGACATTTTGCTTTCCTTGTTTTGTATTTATTGTTTTTTCAGATGGAAAAAATTGCAGTGTAGTCACAGAGTCCCAGACAGCTGATTTGTTCTTGTTTATATCAATGTAGTCACTATCAAGTCAGTGTGAGAGCAAGTAAATGCATGCATTATAGAATTAAGGCTGAACGATAACCAGTGTACTGCAAGCCTACTGTTAGATTTAAGGGTGCAAATAGTCTGAACTATGATTTCCATAAACCTGAAATGTGATTTCATGCCAGAACAGAAACTACAAAACAGAGTAACAGAGTACTCTGTGGACAGAGTAGGGTGTTAATAATACCTCGATTTGTGCATCAAGTGGCACTCAACTGCCACTGACTATCATGTCAAGCCTTGATGGCCTTAATTGGTACTAAAATGTCTAATTCTAATAATGGAAGGACTTTATTGGTGACATGTAGTCAAAATACATTTTAGAAATTGTCATTTTTTCCCATCAGTGTAAGGCAAATGTAGTCTGTTCTGCTTTAGCTTTGTGCAAATGGTACATCACTTTTAATGGTAGTGAGTCCGAAACCTTGGCTCATAAATAACCCTTTAAAATGGAGTGTGCTACAAGTAACATACAGCCAATTATTATTGGGTGTGTTGTTTGTTTGTATAATAGAGAACCACCGAAACACTGCAAAATACATACGAGTATAATTGATGAAGAAATGGGTTATTTTATAAAAATCAACATGGCAGCGTATTTTTCATTAGGACAACATGAGCTGATATTCATAGTGAGGACATTGAATTCATAATAACTTATTATTGTTAGCGCATTGTTAATATGTTGAAAACACAAATTTTCATCCTGCAGCACCATAGCTTTAAGTACATGTTTATTTTTTGTCTTTTGAAGTGGTGGAGGTCTTTAAAAAAGTATTAAACCGTTTTAAATCTAAATTAACAGGAAGTTGAACTGCCAGGAATCTCTAATCTGTACACCGACTGGGAATGGGTGGTTTTTTTTTTAAATACAGCACCACCCTGCCTAACTGTTATCTTTTTGTGATTAAAGTATTAAAAATATCAAAAGGCAAGTCAAGCACTGGCTTGTGAAGTCATCATGAAGTGGTAATACTGTGCTGTTTATGTTGGCAAAGGAGAAAATACAGAACAGACAGTTGTGAACAAGCTACTAATAATACTTCACACACTTTCAGTTGTAGCTCTTTTACTGATGCCACAATACAAATTGAGTTCATAGTACAGTTTGGCATTACTAATGATCAAGCCCTTGGGGATGCTCCCTGCGGCAGGAATTTACAATAACAGCATGAAATCCATAGCAACATGTTAAATAACGCTAATAATCCCCTGGTGGGAATTATCCTAGACAGTGCAGCCCTCCAGGGTGCACTCAAACAGAGCACAGGAGATGCAGGTGGAGGCTGTGCTAAAGGTTCTTATGAGTGGATGGATGTGTTATCAGCAGAGGGAATAGTACATGGATGATCTACTTGACCTCCAGGATTTAGTTCTTAGGGTTTGTGAATAACTGTCCTGAGACATTTTTGCTCTGTGGAAGTTATCATTGATATTTTCCTTGTTTATTATCTCCCACGTAATTAGAGAGCCATATGTGTTTGTGTCGTTTCCGAAGCAGCGTCCGCCGCGTCCGCCTTGAACATTGTCCGGAAGATTTCTCTAAGGCTATTACTCTGATTTTCTTCAAACTTTGCATGATT
>JAPSES010000124.1:1770503-1817436 GCA_029822895.1 Maxillicosta whitleyi | reverse complement strand
TATATATAATAATAACGGATTACCTTTATATAGCTCTTTTCTATTAACACATGCTCAAAGTGTGTACAATGGATCCGTTATTCATTCACTCACACATTCACTCTCTGGTGGGGGTAAACTACCTGGGGCAGACGGATGGAAGCGTGGCTGCCAATTTGCACCAACAGCTTTGATTATGCTTTTCTCTAAGTGGATAAGGATATTTTGATAATTCATTCAGGTAGTTACTTGTAAATTCTTATTTAGTTTGTAAAAAATGTCATAAAACTTTCTGTACAATTATTGAAACTCCCTAAACTTAAGTGACTGGATAACTTAGTGCTGTACACCACTGACTTTGGTGCAGAAGTTTCCTGGTTCAAACCCCAGGTGGGCCCTTGGGCAAGGCCCTTTAAGCTATACATGCCCATACCTTGTAAGTTTCCTTGGATAAAAGTGTCAGCCAAATGTAATAGAATTATAGATGGGTATTGATAAGCTCCAACATTATTGGATTTCATAACAGCACTGGAGAAAAAAATGGAAAGAATAGGTGTTCTATGTGGTCTAGTAGCATCAATGACGCAGGTTTGCATGTAAAAAAAACATGTGCAAACTCATAGCACACGCAAAAAATATACAAACTGTAGATTTACTAATGGTGGGCACTAAGGGTTATGTCTTCCAGAGGTATAAAATAACTCATTATATCATTAAAATAACGCAAAATCCTCATTTAAATAGGGCGATCTCCTAGACTTTGCACCTGTTATCAAATAAATCACCCACAAAACACGGTTGAACCCCACATGTAAAATTCTAGATTGCACGTGCAAATTAGTACACGCAAATTGGGATCAAAGTAGATCCGGCTCTCAGTGGGTTTTTGTGATTTTCTATTCATATGCGCTCTGAGCAGCTCAAACAGAGATGTTCTAGAGACAGCGGCTGCTGTTCACTGAGAACTAAACTAGAAAATGGGAAATTCATTTGGTGACACAAGAACAAGGCTTTGACATATTCAGGCGGAAACACAAACGATCTGTCACAAAACTGTGATACAGTCTCTAAATAACGCATTGCGATGTTTATCTGTCTGCTCTGTTCTGCTAACAGCCTAAATACAAAAACAAGTTAATAATGATCCAAACTAATCTGTGACCAGATGATTGTTTCACTATGGTTTAATAAATGGAATCTTAAATGATCAGAATGTCATCTGATCTGTTGGTCAAAGTTTTCGAAACCACCACAAATACTGACAGCGCAATTTTCAGTTTTAGAAGTAAAAATGATCAGTGGAAGACTCCTTTCTTTTGCAGTAAATTGTTATATTCAGTATGAAATTTGTCTCTTTTTACCAACATAACAAAACCAATGGCTGTGATAGTGGTTAGTTGAAAACACTGCTGTTGCACTTTCCTACTGAACAATATTAATTAAGCCATAAAGACTCAGTGTTACTTTTGTGGCAGTTCCCAAATGATTTTTTTTTTTTCTATTTAACCTTTCTTAAACAATTTATTACCATTATTACAGTATTACCCTCTGTATTTAGCATTTTTTCTGTGAAAATTAGGTATTTTCCTATATTTAATTTACTGATCATGGGAGTGTTCATAAAAACCAGAGCTTAAGTTGAGGGTTCTAATACCAGGAACAGAGACAACTGAAGAAAAAGTAATTTTTTTCAGCAAAGATATCAACAACAACAAACGTCAAAATGCATTTTACAGCAATTATTTACGTAGATTAATATGGATAGACCGTTATTAAACATTTTAGACCAGTAGATGGTTGTGGTCACCAGTGGCTAAAATCTATTAATTGAACGAACCTATGTGACAAACAACAAAATAAAGCAAATAATTCTGTCACAATTTAAACTGCAACCCATGAAAAATAACTGTTGAGAATACTGTTAAAACACCATCTTGACAAGCTTGACCTTAAATATGTCCATTCTCAAAGTCAATCAGTCAGAAGTTTAGAAACATTTAGGATATTGTTTGTTATGTATCATGAAATGCAGTATGTTCTCAATTCAAACTGGGCTTTTTTTTTTTACCTTTAGCTTTGTCGGTAAGTTTCCTAATGTATTTATTTTTTATGAGTAATGCCAGTTTTTGACAGATTTCTATGAGAAGAACAGCAAAGAGACTGGTATATTCTCAAAAAACTGAAAAAAAGGGGGTTTTCTTCTTAACCACTGGTATGAAGAACTGACTAGTTAACCTTGGGTCATCCAGATTTATTTATTTTTGTACATCAAAACACCATCCCAGGCTTCAAAAGATTGTTTTGATCTAGAGTACTGGATTTTGACCTGATGAAACCACGATAATAGACTTTGCCAAAGGACTTCGACAGACAGCCCTCTTGGTTTCCAACGCTCTTGATCTACTCAGAAGTTCTTTACCTATGGGACCATAAATGCTGCTGGCTTTAGCGGTTGTGCTCCAGTGTCTCTATTATTCTGCTGGTAGTATTCCCTGTTAGCCAAAGCCTTTCTGAAACCAGCACATATAGTCGGGGTGACAGTCTTTCCTTGCCCAATAAGCAGAGCTGGATTCTTTTCTCTGGTGTTGACTTAATGAAAGACGTCATCAGAGACAAAATACTGGCTTGTGTAATATGTTGTCACAAAGGAACAACATGTGCACATTACAAAACACATGCAGCATTCAAATCAGCCTTAGTTGTTATGTTTTTAGATAAGTGATATTAATCAGAATATGTGAAGCCCTCAGTGGGATTTCAGAAAGGAAATGTGACTTATTAAAAACTGTAAAAAGCAGTCTTAAAATAAAAAAAAATAAAAAAATGAATTGCTGGTGGCCACAGACTGTACATAATGATGGGCTTTTGTACCTTCATAAGCATAAAAACAGAAACTAAAAGCCATCATGACTAGGAGTTTCATTAGTGTAGAAATCAAGCACTGTTTCTAAAAGTTGATGAAAGTTGAGTAATGTTGAAAGTTAAGTTGGTATTTGAGACCAATATATTTGTGAGTGCAAAATTCTTACTGTTCTAACGAAGAACAAGTGTTCACTTATTTAAAAGCCATCTGTGTCTTCAATATGGTCCAGTCTCTATGGGGCTGCTGCAGTTGCAATTCATTTCATTTCAGGATTGTTGTTGATACCATCAATATTTTGTTTCATTTGTTGCACCCTGCAGTGTCCGTCTGTCTGTCCATCAGTGTTACCGTTGTCACTCTTTGTTAAATCGTCATGTTTGCTATTTAGGCGTACTTTGCAAACCTCTTGGACAAGTTACATGGCATCGACCTTGACCTTAATTTTTGAGGTGAAATCAGGGTCAACAATCGATAGCATTTAGAAAACATTAGTCGATTTTCCATTAGGCCTATGTGCAAAACTTTACCTATATAACAAAAAAACAGAAGTAGCTAATGTTTTTCCATTAAATCACAAATGCGATGATTTGTTTGTTTTCGCAAGATGACACGAGAAGTTGTTCCATAAATGTGGTGTTGATTGACAGATATATTCATTATTATTATATATTACCCCTCTGTTCTTTTCTAAATAAAATACAGGAAGTCCTCGGGTTACGAATGATTTCCGTTCCTACGTTGTTTGCGTAATATACCAATTTTGCAATGCAAATGCAAAAACTGTTAATCGAAAAACGGGAGTTTTGGCAAAACAGTTTTTTAAATTATATTTATTATTTAAATATAGTTTTTCCATGGCATACATTTTTATGCGCTAGTTATATTTGCAATATTTGAGGGCCAATGGAAAACCGACTATTGTTGACCTATATTTTTCAGTACATGGTCATGGGGTCAGACAGAAGCCAATACAGATGACGTGAGGGGGGATAGTGATACTGGTAGGGGGTCAGCAGGGGTATAAGTGCAGATCAGCCTTCATGTCAAAAGGGCTAGGGCTGCGTGATTAATCAATTTTAAATCATAAGCAGATTTTTAATTCGGATTATTTTTTAAAAAAGGGAAATCATCAAACTGATTTGATCTCTGTCATGTCTCCAGGCTGTGTGCCAGTGAGGTACCGTAGGCTCCTCCTCCTATCCGTGACAGGGGTCTTCTACAGAAGTCTGTGGAATGACCTTAAATCTGTAAAGGGTCAGCAGTATTGACACCAATGTAAGCCGTGGTCCGTGCACGGATCTACTAATCCAAATTTCACTGCATGGGGATCACTCAGCTTACGTTGTTCCGCATGGATCTATACCGTACCGTCTTCTTCCAATCCTCGTCCCGGTCGCGGGGGCACCAGCATCACCAGGGTAGCCCAGACAGCCCTCTCCCCAGACACATCCACTAGCTTCGGGGGAATCTCGAGGCGTTCCCAGGACAGCCCAGTGATAGAATCCCTCCGATGTCTCCTGGGTCAGTCTCCTCCATGCGCAGATACCCCTATTTAAATGTAACCACATGAGGATCACTCATGTTATGTGGTCCACGCATGCAAACGCGCACACATGGACGACTGATGCCTGCCACTGACCTACATTGGTATCACTTCTATGGAACCATTATGGAATTTTATTTTTTTCACAGATTTGCGGTAGGGAGCAGTGTGTGCGGGCTGCACACCAAAATGACATGCCGACGTCTTTTGTAGTTTTACCTGAAAATCAAGATTTTAGAATTTTTTGAATTTTTTTTTGTTTCGGCCCTAATTCAACCTTGATCTTGTTTGTTCTTGCTTTAGATTTTTTGGTCATAGTAACAAACCTTGATCAATAATACTGCAAAATTCTTGCCCCATGAGCGCTGCCTCCAGCTTTGTTCTTAAATGGTGTTTATTTATTTATTTACATGCAGCTCCTTTATAAAGCAATAAAGAATGAGTAAAAGTTTTTAGATGCACGTTTGGTTTTTAAGGTTATGTTTATCTATTTACATGGATAAAGAAAACAATGGGATAGTGATGTGTTGAAAAAGCGAATACAAAGGAACATTTGATTTGTAGAAAGACTTTTTTGAAATTGCTTTCCCAAAATGCTTTTGTTGCCTTAAATCTAACCACAGGCAGTCTGCACAAATCTAGTCTCGGGTCCACTTCCTGTGTTTTGTACTGCAACCATCCAAACCGCCCACCTCTCTGCAACTTGTGTACAGAGTGAAAAAGTTACACTTCATTACAGTCATTGGAATATGTAATAAGTAAAACAATTTTGGATTTCTAAGTGGAACTGTGGGGACAGTGTTGGCCTCCTAGACAGAGTGAAAATTGGCCATGCTCGTGATTACTAAGCACCTCTTCACTTTTCTGGATATGGTTTCGAACGTAATAATATCCTCTTCAGCAAGATAACTTTAGCAGTATAAACCAGTGAATGTCTTCATTGGACACAGAATGACCCATGCTACATACTACGGGCCAGTTTTAGCTTCCGCTCTCTGCTGCATCGTTGAACTGTGGCTGTCTGTTTTTCATCATCATGCCTACAGAAAGAAGACGCAAGGAAAAAAAAAAACCTCCTGGAAAATGAGAAATGCTGAAACACGTTTAATAAGCCTCTCCACTGCCAACCTACCTGACCTCATTGATGTAGCAATTTCACACAAAAATACAATAATAGCACATGACCCAGGCCATCCACTCCACTGTCACTTCACTAAAGTCCCCTTTGGCTACAGATGGAGAAAGTTCAGGCGCTATTTCTGCAGAGGCTTTGCCCCGCCTGAGCCATAGAAATTCTTAAGAGTACCTTTATAATAGGAGATTTAATATACAGTTTTCACATTTTTGCAGCACCACAGAGGACTGAGCTAAAATCCTCAACACTTTAAGACATTCCCACTTGAAAAGGTGTTCACAAAGGCATGCAAAAATGATTTACCAGCAAAATGCAGCTGACTGAAAATTGCATAAATCTTGTTTGTATGGTCAAAGAAAGCCTGACCAAATATGAACCCTGGAGAGAGACACTGCGTCATGTAAACTTTCTAATGTCGTCTACAAAAAAATAGGATAATTTCTTCTATGTAACATTGGGTGTGTGTTGTGATTGTGTGTTATCATTTTATTGCGTGACCGAAGTGTCCATGTATAATATATAAATATACATAAAACAGACAGAAATCCCATTTGAAATAATCTTGTTATATTATTTCTTTTTTGAACAGTTTAGGATTGGTTGAGGTCCATAGTGCAAGAGGCAGTAAATTAGGAAAAAGAAGTTACATAAACACTTATCGCCTCTTGTGAAATATAATGCACAGTGCAAACTTAAATTTGTTATGCTTTTTACCTTTTAATGTCCAAAGTTGACACTGCAGAAAGGGCAAAAATGGTTTATCACTCCACTTCCAGACACAGAAGAATACTCTTGTTATACTAAATATTTCAATATAAGATGTTGTTCATTTCAACTGCTCCTCCAAAAAAAAAAAAAAAAAAAATTAAAAAGAGGAAAATGTCCATGAAGGCTGGATCTGAAAGTGACATACTGTACTTATTGTTTTTTTTTTTTTTTTTTTTTAACTACAGCTGAGGTGTTTTCCTTATTCCTATTGAGAAGAGTTAGATGAATAAAATTATAATCTGGTGACAGGCAGTGCGAGCACAATGTTCGGAACACGATTCCATATAAATTCTGTGGTCGTCTCCCATGTTTAAAACAACCGTTTAGTATACTGCGCTGAAACACTTTGACTGAGATGCGTGTGTGTGTGTGTGTGTGGAGCATTTTATTTGTTCTGGTTTAGTGCTAAATGCTACCTGTTAGCTCTGCCTGTTACATCCCTTTTCTTTAGACGCAGCATTTAGAGACTGTCTGTGTTTGTGGATACACACAAATAAGCTTTTTGGTTGCCTGAAATGCCATTCACAGCTCTGATTACTGAATAAACTGTGCTGTGCTCCCTTTAGGGTCCCTGGAGGCAGTGTGGGGCACACCGTATTTTGGTATTTGTGGATGCTATAAGTAAACTTGTGTGCTTGTGTATGTGGGACCATGTTTTAGTGATTCTGAATACTGCACTCTTTGCTTGGCCCTGGTTCTTATTTCCTTGGTTTAGTATAACTTACCATTTTGTTGTTAGAAAGGAACGACACATCTGATCAAGATCTGTGCAATGCTGCATATTGTTGAATGTTGTTTAGACATAAAACATGATTTTACCCTAAAGGATCTTTTTTACGTTATCTAACTGTACTCTTTCTTGTAGGTTGCTCATTCCCTCTGTTAACTTGTATTTTCATTTTTTTTTTTTTTTTTTTTTTTTAAATAATCTGCCTTGAACTATAATAGAATGGGAATCATTGATATATTGATGAAGTATTTGTTTATTGTTTGATTTACATCAATTCATGCAGTGACTAATGGAGACGAAAAACCTAAAACACCAAAAATGGCCCTTAACCTTAAGATGGCACATCAAATTATTACTCACTAATGTCAATTAGTAAAAAAAATGAGCAAATCATCCTCCTTTGGCAGTTTACGTGTGATGCATTTGCGAAGAAACATTGCAGAAGCAGTCTATTAAACTCATGTTGCAGCCTAAGTGCCTGCAAGAAATGAAAGCTTTCACATGTTTTAGACTATTTTAAAGGAGTCATATTTTGCTAAATCCACTCTTATTAGTCTTTGGTTCATTTTTATACCCTAACAGTTCAAAAGGTTCGAATTTTAACTCTCTTTATTTTCATTTTGGCAAAAAATCGAGTTGGTTTCTGCAACTCGTATGAATTCCTTCTTAACTTGTTGCATCTATAACGAGTTATGTCACAACATTTGCACATGTATGTTCAAGACTTCGAACATGTCTCAGAGTACGAATTGTTTGTCAGTAGCAGCGGGTGTACTCCATATGAAAACATGTCCAAATTTCCAGCTGATTACCTAAAATGTTCAGTTGATCGTTGCATTAATGAACACAAGTGTCTGAATGGGACAGAGTAGCACAGCCCTCATTTGCATTTAAAGGGCCAGCGCTCAAAACAAACTTTATTCAGAACATTATTCAGAAATACTGTTGAAGAGGGGCCTGTGGTGTTTAATTAATGAAGAATTCAGAGCCAAGCAGAGCATTTACAGTTTATGTAGACCACAGGGAAATGTTCTAAAATGTATAATTCCATTTAAAAAGAGCAAAATATCACTCCCTTAAATTTCCTAATTGCATATAGAGTGGGTAAATGAGATCTGATCATGAGTGAGCACTTGAGACATGCAAAGCTGCATTCTAATGTTCTGTCCACTTGTAATATTATCACCAAAAATGCATGTTAAAGCCAGGTCTGAAAAGGGTTTTGTACATTGTACCTTCAATGAGTAGTTGGTGCTTAATTTAGACAAAATTCACTTTACTGACTTTATAGATTCAAATGTTTTAATATCCACTGATGTTAAAAAACACTTTAACTCAAACTTTATCACACACACACACAAATTATATGTTTTATTATATTTTATACAAATGAAAAACAGCACAGTCATTTGCGTACAATTGGAGGTGGAGTTGCAAGAGACCACCCTTTTTAATAAACCAAGATTTATGGCAATAAAGACGCTGTGTTTTTGTCCTGAAGTTTAACTTGCAAGGTCTGTTCCAAATCAGTTAAGTCTAATTTCACACTGTCATTGTGAGTTGGAAGCAGCAGCCATCAAGCAAAGCAAGGCTAATGTGTTGTTTCTTCTCTAATGACTGACTGCTTGGCTCACATCTGAGCCCCTTTTGAAGTTATGCCTTCCTTGAGTTGATAACTGTGACTAACAACCAACAGTGGGTTGCCACTGAAGAACAGCAATATTGTTAAAAGTAAAAGAGGTGTTATCTCACTAATGCACTTCATACTTTACAACCATTTCAGAAAGAGAAGGGGGTGGGAGGTGTTGAGGACACCAACTGATGCCTGTTAGCTGCTTTTCACAGGCACTATTCAGGAGGACGCTTGTGGTTTTTTATGAAGCTGCAGCTTGTCTTGCAGTCACTGTTTATTGAGAAATGAATTGCACAACAGCGGTGCCTTGCCTAATGAAAATAAATCATAAAAACGATGACTTGGAGTCCAAACTAAATTATGTGTCGCTACATCAGTCCAAAGCTTTTGTGAGGATGTAGTGCTTGAACCCAGATCCTTTATCTTTAAAGGAGCTAATGAGTTGCTGGTCTCAGTACGACACGGAAATATGATGCAATTCAGAAATGACTGAGGAGGAAATGGGCACTGGAGGATCAGAGCAGATGCAAACTTGGAAATTTATTATAACTGTACTGTGGAATATTGTGAACGACATTATGTAAATCATCATATGGAGAAAATTGCTTGTCGAAAATTTTGTTGTTCCCTTCAGTTCGGTCTTCTCTCTCTCTGCTCATAGTCTCAAAACAACAAACTGCTTACTCTAAAAAATGCTGCTGCAGAGTTGCTGAGTTTCTCATTACCAGCTGATACTCTGCAGCTCAAATATAAAGTACATTTCTCAAGAAACATGTGCCATACCAATTATGAACAAGAATTACATACAGATACAGTATGCATTTGTCATTTCCTCAACAGACGTAAATAATTCCACAGTTGCATTGTCTGGCTGATCTCTAGTGGTCGGATTAAAAAGACTAATAATTAACACATTTCGACACAAAGTACAGTGTTGTCAAAGGTCCCACAGTTTAATTATCCTATTTTTGTCTTTCCTAGATCCTACTGGCAAGGATAAAAAAATGAAACAAATAAAAGGTCTATCTCAGTGACCTCATACCATCAGGTTTCACTTTGCATTTTATTCTTGGTTACTGATATCTCCACAACAAATTTGTACGATAAAAAATAACATGCCTAACATGCTCTGTGTTATGAAGCAGGCTTTTATTCTCTACAAACGACAGGTGTAAATACAGCCTCTAACAAGGCTTGGCACTCCAAACACACTGACATTACAACTTACTGACCTGCGTAATCAGTAGTTATTTCAATAAATATTCTTTATCCAGGGCTACAGATTTTGTGCTCTAGGCCTTATGGTTAACTGCTCGTCTAAGACCTCCTGGTTGTCATTTGGGGTGGGGATGTGTGGAGGGAACGAGGCTGGAGGACCGCATCCCTTGGCTGAGTATGTTGACTATGATTAATGACGGAGAAGGAGGTTAAAACAGTGATTACACACCAGCTGGCATGGCTCCCATTTTAACGTCAGCCCTTCTTCACCTGTGTCTGGAGGGAAATCTGAGTTTCATTTCTATAAAAGACAGGACAGAACGTAAGATGATTGAGAGACATAGATAGAACATTTGCTTTGCATGTTGCGTGAGAGTCACACACACCATGCACGTGATCTTACAAAATTTGTGTGAAGACTCAAACATATATCTCGCCTGTATTGTTTGTTTGTGAGTTAAAGTACGGATTGAGATGAAGGCATGTTCTCACTTGACAGAGCTGTCTTAATGAGTCTTGTTCAGTTAAACCAGATCAATGTAATTGATAATTCCCACATTAAAGCCAGTGCCAGACTATCTGTTCCTATGGCAACCATTTTTCTAGGCAGGCGTTTCATGTCTGAGCTTACTCATATCTTCTTAATCATTGACCATTTACAGATCATGTATACACCTCCTTGCTTGTCAGAGAGTATCAGGAAAACAATCAGAGAAGAGTGACTATTTTGGCTGGACCTGTTGCAGATTATGACAGCTGAGAGGTTTTGATTTTAGTTTTTGTACGGCATTGTGGTAGAAATTGATTTCTCCGCTGGTTAGTGAACCGTATCTACTCAGTCATTTATGGTCATTTGGGTTTTGTCACAACAGCCTCCTCTCAAGAAATATAATCTTTTTATTTTTTTCCTCAGATATGTAATACAGACAAAATGCCCGTTACACCTGTTTGTAAGTTATATTATTTGGTGGTTTACAAAAGAAACTAACTAAGGTTTTGTAACTTTGTTTCAGTTTTGTCCTTGCATTTTTCTTTGACTTCTGTCAGCCTCAAATAATAAATGTGTTATTTTCTTATTCCAAAGGTTGACTGGTAGAACCTAGATCCCTTTTACACTCCACCCTTGTCAACCACTCTCTCTCTCTGTCTGATCTTTTCTGTAGTGGGTTCAGTGTTACCAGTGATTGCTCACATCAGAACAGAGTTCAATATTGTGTTGACATTATTGCTTAAAATAATAATAAAAAAAATAACTTTCAGTGGTCACTACACTGATACCAATTAACCTGAGGGTAACTGATATATCTGTGGCTCCATTCAATAGGTCAAATGTTTGGATCATGAGTGTGAATTTATTTCACATGTTAATACAGTTATTTTTCTGTGTATCTGTATGTGTGCGTTTGTGTGTATGTATATATATATATATATATATATATATATGAACTAGGTTTTTTTTTTCTCCATTGGAGGAGAAAAATAAACCCTCTTGACTTTTACAGTATCATCCACAAAAAAAAAAACCCAACACTGAAATGAATGTAAAATAGTCAAACATTGGCATTTATATTGTTTTCAAGCAGTGCATTCTGTGGTCAGGTTAACAGTAGGTGCAGCTGATGCACAGTCTATTGCAGGACATTGAACTGGTGCAGTACCTTCACATTACATTATAAACTTCTAATTGGTAGAGTTAACCAGATGTCAAGAAACTGAGATTTCTTTGCTCTGCTGTTGTTGTTGTCATTGTTTCAGGTGCATGCTCCATTAAACATTGGGGTTTGATTCAGTCGTGAAACTCTGTTGTAAACATACATTTTTTAAAGTGAACTTTGAAGGCTGGAAATTTGTTTCTGTAGAGGAAAATGTAGTTCAGTGTCCAAGTTATTGTGAATGAGGTGTTAATTTTCTGGACTTTGACAGTCTCTGCAGTGTTTTTACTTCTCATATTTATACCATGATGATGATAAAATATGATTTATTAGTAAATAATACCCCTGAAAAAAGCAGGACAAGGGCTGCACAATTCTGAAAAAAATTTAACATTTTTTGCTTCGGATTGAGACCCCGATTCTCTGGCCTTTTTTTTTTTTTTTTCTTCACAAAATGTTATCTGCACTGCTGCCAAGTTAAATGGGTTCATTTACCTCTGATATCCTTCATATCACTCTGGAAGTAGTCCGGTCACTTATGGGCCCAGTTGCTAAGCGACATCAGCTGATCTGTGAAGGTTTGCAGTGCAAAGAAACTTTTCCAGCTGGCACAATGGAATTTTTTTAATGTAAAATGTTTGGAGAGGGTGAGACTTTTGATTCTCCTGGACAAAGAAAAGAAAAAGAAAAAAGTATAGAAGGCAAAGAAGTGAAAGTGAAAAGACACTTGGATCTGGATGACAGAAAAGACCGACATGAGGTTAACACCATCAAATGTGAACCTTTTATTGGGCACGATTTCGGGTGGGTGACTCTAGTCACTACTACTGGGGTTTTCATTCACTCCACTCTCTACCAGAGATGTTCCTTCACCATCCATCTATCACCACTTTGTTTCAAATGTCCATCTATTTTCTGAACTGCTTAGTCCACTTGAGGGTCATAGTTGTGCAGGGGCCTATCCCAGCCACCTGTGGACAACAGTGGTGTACACCCTGCATGTGTCACCAGTGCAAATAAGCCAGAGTTCCAGGAGAGAACCCACACAGACACCAGGAGAACACACCAACTCCAAACAGAAAGAGGCTGGAATCGAACTGGAATCAAATCCAATCAAAATGTATTTTCTTTCCCCTCTGTTATACATCATGCATTTGTAATAAACCAGCAGATATTCAAAATAGTTCAGACTTTAAAGACTTGATAGAACTTTATGTGAGTGGTTTGATTACATTTACAGTCTGTATTCCAATGTAGTTGTCAGAATAGACTGTCTGCTAGAGGAAAAGTAGTATTACACTGTTAAAACACCTGTGGTCAGGTCAACAACTCATCTGCAGTACTAATTGGAGTGCTTAAACACCTAAATTCTTCAGCCTCAACAAACACTGGTTGAGTGGTAAACACATTGAAATATTGGTCTATATATTTTGCAAGGCAGTGCTAAGTGAGGTGCCAAATTAAAATAGACATTTAGAGCCACAATTTTTGTTATCTAATTTGTTGCCTTGAAAATTACGCACGCTATAATGAATGGGTAATGGTTCCCATACAAATCATTAAGTCAACGTTTAAGTGCATTTTAAGGGGTATGCCTGTTGTGAACTAATAAATAAAATGTGAGTAGTCTAAAGAAGAAGGGGATTAAAAAAAAAAAAAAAAAACTGCAGTGTGAGATGACAGAGCAGTTCATGCCTCAAAGAATAAATTCACATCATTGACTACTCCTTTTTTCACTGTCAGTGATTTACACAAGCGAGACATGTATGAACTGAGGAGGAGCAGGAGCAGGAGCCGAAAGCAGCAGCATAACAGGAGTTTGACAGACACTCCCTCCCTCCTCCTCTGCACCCAACCCGCCCCCCTCTGGCCATTCTCTGAGGAGTTGTCCCCTGCCCAATGGCATGTGGATGTGTATAATGGAGATGGATGGTGGCTGGCTCTGCCACACCGTGGAACAGACGGACTCCTCCCTAAACGCCTGTCTGCCAGCCTCCATCAGTCTCCCTCCGACAGCCCCCCGGAATAGAGCCCAGGCTCAATATTGGCCTGCTCAGGTGTGATTGTCTATGCGTGCTCTTTTTAAAAGGCTGATTTACAGAACTTCAAACAGGGTGTTAATTGTGTATGGCATAGTAGAGACATACAGTATCCGAATGTGACTATTTGTAGTGTTGAGAGTGTCTTGGACTCACCTGTTTATGTTTATTTCTCCTGCAAAATCAGTATTCACAACAATAGAGTTGCCACAGAAAACCCAAGGGTGAAATCCAAAGAAAACTCCCAGTGCGTGTATTTTTGCAAAGTGATACCCCGCATTCCACTGGGATCTTTTTTGGCTATTGTTGATCCTCCACATTGTTTGTCTTGGTTTTTCTTCGACATTGTCTGTTGCTCTGTTGAGACCTGAAGGGTGTGTAGCCGTGTGCATACAGTCTGACAACATGTATGCGAGTGTTACAGGGTCGCTTACAAAGACTGCAATATCTCTGGGTTGCTTATGCAGTGGTGCCTTTATGTTCACTCTCTCTCTCTGGTAGGCTTCACACCAGATGCTGTGAAGTTCACTCACTGTGTGGCCCAAGCCCTGACACACAGTCTTGTTTAATTAAGCTGCTGGATCAATAAACTCTTTGATTTCTCCCTTTTTTCCTGCCTGGAATACCATCTGTTCACCGTCACTCAAGCAAGACCAGTACAACCTTCCTTGGATCCTCTGAAATATCCATTAAATATCCATTAAGACAGCATAGGAACGAGGTTTTTCAAAAATACCGGTTCGATGTTCTGTAGTGTGCTTGTCTTTCTGGTATTTGATGGTTTTAACATTAATGGATAAAAACACTGTCAATCAAAACTGAACAGAATATTTATTGTTATAAGACTAAAAAGAATGTAAAGTGGGAAAACCTGGCACTACACACCTCTGTCTAAATACATTTAATATTGCAAATAGGGAGACAAGCAGTCTTATGGTCTAATATTTGATGTGACTACACACAGAAATTGACAGATGCAGTTGTGTTTCAGTGTTAAAAAAAAAAAAAAAAGAATATTTGAAAGACAAGTTTGTATCCTGCCCCCACATACCTGGCCAGTTGCTGCGCGCTTTCTTGTCAAAGCAGACTTTATTTTATCGAGCCTGACAGGAGGATGACTGTGAGCTTTTCAAAAATAGGGTTGAAAAAATATAAAACTGGAAATGATCCAAGCAAAATAAAATAATATGAAATCTGTGAAGACAGCAAGCATCACAAACCAAAGGCTTGGGTGTTTTTGAGGAGAGTTTGACAGTGTACAGTTTCACCAATTAACTTACAAACTTCTTAGTCGAAACTAATCTAATATTCAATCTAGTCTAGTTTATCCGAATCTCTGCAACGCTACAGGCAGTAATTTGAGATAAAAAAAAAAAAAGAAGATTTCAATTTCTACCAGCAGCAACAACAGCAATAGCAATCAACCAGAAGGCAGTAATAACCAAGGCAGCAATTGGACTATGGGCTTTCAACCTATTATGAGTAATTTTTATTTCTGTGGTTTTTTTTTTGTTTTCCTGTTTTGTTAGTTTTTATAAAGAAGAACACATATGACATAACAAGACAGTTTCCTGTCATGATCCATTTCCCCCCCTAAAAAATAAGAGAAAACAGTATGCTGAAAATACAATAAAAGAAATAATTATCCAGTATAGATCAGACTAATAAGTAGACAAAATTATATGACAGAAATCAGAGGTTTTAAGTATAACGTGTAAATGAGAGAGATTAAAAACAGAGTAAATAGTAAATGATGAAACCAGAAGTAATTGCAAAATAAACATTCATAAATCATGACATTCATAAATTACATGCTTGTGCGCTTAACTAAAAGAATGGAATATCATAAACAAAAAAAAAAAAGAAAAAAAACCCGACACTATCCCGAGGATGGAACAGTTGAGTAGCTAACCCAAGAGGATTCATTAGCTGAATTAATCTGTTAGTTGGTGTGAAGTGCGATTTTAATGAAGATACATTTTCAGTCCAACGCTCCCACTGCTTTCCGAACTCTTCTCGTCCTCGTCTCCAAATAAATGTTAGTTTCTCCGTAACAAACATATTGTGAATCACATGAATGCAGTCCTCAAACAACAAACTTTCTGATGCCATCCGTTTCTTCTTCTTCTTTGCTATTGTGAGTATTTTGACATATGCAAAACCTTTTTTCTTTTGTATCAAGACACGTAATCAGTTTTTCATACCTGACATGTTTCGGCGGTAAACTTCTGTTATCATCGGAGTTCATTCATCGTGTTTTTAATAGGGGCGGGGCCAACCTGTCAAATGTGACAGGTTGACTCCGCCCCAATGAATATCAGTCATCTTAAAACACGTCACGTCACTATCATGTGACACCTCTGATGAAGACGAAGCTATAAGAACATACTATGAACTTTGTTGGATTAATACATGAATGGGATTGTTTACTTTAATGGAAATGATAAAATACAAATTGTTTGTTTGACACATTAGTGACTCCAATCGGAATCGAGACGTATATTTTTTACTCATTCGTGGCTCGAAAGGCACTTTTTAAAATTGAATTTAATATTGCTGTTAGGCATTATTAACAAAAATGCTTATGAGTGGGTGGAACGGCTACAGTTCCATGAACTTTATGCTTCACACTGACTGAAGAGTGCTAAAACATGTTTGGGTTGTGTTGTTACTGAAATGATTTCGAAGGGAGCGTTGTGTATCGGGGCCACAGGTGACAAGCGATGTACATCACATACTGAAACACCTCCAGAAGCCCGTCTTTTTGTGTTGAACTACTCACTGGAATGTGCAATATCCTTGAGTTTAGTTCTCATTTAGGTGTTTAATACTTCACCAGACAACCTTTCTTTTTCCATGGCTTACTTGGTTTCATGCAGCGTTGGTAATAGTTCCATCTTTAATGTTTACGCAATCACCTCCTTGTTCTTTGTTGGATATTAGTTTTAATTTGTTTCTGTCTGAGCCCTGATCTTGATGGTAATGGCTTTTTGATAACATCGCAGACAATGTACTGACTGAAAGAAACAAAACAAACCGAGTTAAATAAGGCACAGAACAGGCCTTTAACTCAACTCGAACTTTAAAAAGTGGTCCGGAGGAAAAATTACAACCCCTCTCAGCAGCTGTGAAAGCTGATGACAAGTCTGACTTGAATTTTGATTTGAAAGTCAGCGCATCGCACATCTTGCATGCATGTTTCAACACTGGAAGTCAGTCAGTCAGACAGTGACTGAAAGATTTTTTGACACACCGTGGATAGTGAATGCAGCATCATGAGGGCTCCAGTTCTCAACCCTTGCTGGAAAATGATGGTTTACTGAAGGCGTTCTTGGACGAAGCGCACGACTCGTAGGATTATGTGACATTTTGCGATTAGTTGCACATGTAAATTGTTCGGTTGTGCGTCCTGCGTGTGCGCTGCGCCTTAGCCAGGTCATTATTGTAAATGAGGATCAATTTTTCTTTAGCTGACTTACATGGTTAAGTAAACTTTCAATAAATAAATAAATAAACTGAACCACACAAACACTTAATAGCATGTATGTGTTTAACAAAGCATTTAATTTAACTTGTATGTATACCACAGGGCTAATACATGCATGGTGTGCCCTTTGATTGGATGAGCAACTTCTCTTAAAAAAAAAAAAAAATCCTCCTCAGTCTACCTGAGGCTTGGAAAAGATTAAAGAAATGAGAGTTTTAACTGAAATAAGGCCTGAACTACAGAGAAAGTTAGAAGAGAGAAAGAAAGAGGCATCACTGACTTATTAAACTGGTGGTCTTGGCACTGGAGCGAGACACAGGCCAATAAAAATGCTGTCTCTTCTCTGGGATTATCCCACCGTTGATGGAACTGACAGGCCGCCTCTTGCTCTGGGATTCCCATTTGGAAACGAAGACAACTGGATTCTGTGGCTATATCCAGCCGTCCTGGCTCATCTCTCCGACTTACTCTGCACCCAAATAGGCCCTGCAGGTTCACTGGCGGACTAGCAGTAACCCCCTTAAACATAGAACCGCTGAAAAGCAAAAGAAGTGTGACAGTAATACAAACATTAGGGCCAAATCCTGTCAGCAAGTTTAGTCAAGAGAATAGACTAAATTGCTTTGTTTTTGGCTCTGTGTGTTTTTTTCTGGCGAGGTGTCGTTTTCCATGAAGCTCAACAACTTTCCAAATATTTAGCTGCTTTACTGACAGAGCTCATACTATAGGGTTTTAATTACCTATTAAATGCAGTTATTAGAATGAATGTGGCCAATTAGCCTTCACAAATTGACAAACATATTATTCTATGTTATTTCTGCCTCCGGGGGTTTTTCAGTCACAACGGCAATCACGCTGACGATTGCAAGTGTATAGATGTTTTCACCACCACTGGTAATGTGTCAAATCTGTTGTGAAATGGGCAGGAATTACGGTTATAGAAAAGGTGATTTATTCAAGTTTTAGTTGCATTACATAATGTTGTTTCGCGTTATTGTGATGAATTAGCTGCAAGTAACTTTAAACATTAGTAAAGCAGGTATGATGCCCTTGATATATGCCGTCACATGGAATAAAAGAAAGTGGGGACTTAGTTTGCAGATATTTTCATGCAAAAATGTATTAAACCTGTAATTTCCGCTAATATACTGGTCTGGAGGATGTACAGACGAAGCCATTCTCCCCCCTCCTGTTACAAAGAACAAGCTCCAAGCTTTAACTTCACATCAAACATGGCAAGTTTTGACTAAAACACACATTTTTTTGTGTGCAATTTCCTTTTGTGTAGGTATATTTATTTTAATATCAAGAGTCCCATGACACTATTTCTACAAAAGCACTCAAAAAAAAAAAAAAAAAAAGCCACACAAGATGAGTGTGATTTATTTGAAGAAATACAAACTAGCCAAACAACCCTGAGAAGTTTTTCATGCTACTCCACAGTGAAAGTAGATGGTGCCAGATCTATTTTCAGTACTGGCACATTGCTAATGAGGAACGCTTATACAGTAGGTTTGTGAAACAATAACAAATTATAAACATTTATATATGTATTAGCACAATATGACCTTATGTTGGTATAATTAACATGTGAAGGAACATTCCAAAGGTATACCACACATAAAGAAACATGAGTGTTGTGTTTTTATCCCGTTCATACATCCAGTGTGAAAAGGATATATCTTTTTAATATTGTTATTTTGCTGAAGGCATTGTGTTCCTTACTCATTGTGCTTGCGGTGAGTTTGTATAGCTGCCCTTCTATTCCATGTCCCTGCACAGAATAAGAGAGGATCATCCTCACATTTACAGAATGAATGCATTTTCCAGTCTGTGAACGTACTCTGGGGATAACGCAGTAAAGCCTGTTAATGCAAACATTACTCAGCAATTTAGCCTCCTGAATTTAGCTCAGTTCCAGAAGCAGAGCACAGCAGCTGCACAAGGCTGTCTAAAGGCTTCACGAACCACAGTTTTCTAAGCCATATCTCTCTATTTGAAGATCTCAGTGTCAAGGATCTTGTGAAAAATTGGGTTTGCACAGTAATGGTCCTTAACCGGTGTTTTCTGTATCGTCTATTAAGCGCACGGAGCCTGCCCTCGAAACATTTCATCTTCTCTTGAGGGCGATTCCTCTTGGTCATATAGATGTAACACACTAACCTATTTTTATTAGTTCAACAGCCAAGTGTCTCCTTAAACTGGAAGACATTTGAAGAAACCAGTTTGGATTTATATTTAACATACGTGAGTAGCTCCACTGCTATTAGTAAGAAATTATTCACGCAGATGTCATATGATAGAGTATTAGGCATGTGTTTTACAGATCAGCAGTTAGACAATGGTCTGACTTCTGTTCAAGTGTATGTAATGGTGAGAAATAACAACAGGGTAGCTTTTAATAACTTGACTCTAAATTAATACACAAATAATCATTATCACTCCCCATAACCCTCACAAGGATGAAGCGCTTCAGATAATAGATGGATGGATGGGTAATCATCAGCAACAAAACTTTGAATCATCTTTAAATAAAAAATTTAGGTCATAAAATGTATTTTGCTTATCCTATAAAACATGTTTAGTTTTAGAAAGTAACTACATTTCTCCGATTCTTTTTAAGGCTTTATTACTCCACCTCCACACAGAAATCAATCATGGTAGTGCTGCAGCACTAATTAAATTATACTAAGTAATTCCATTTTTATTGAGTCATAGGTTATTGTAAAATGCATCTATACTTAACTGATCTGTCACAGTGTTCACAACAGTTAATCTAAGCTCCTGTCAGCTAAGCTCCATTTTATTTTCATTTCTTCTCTGTATAGTGTTTATACCAGTTTGGATTTATTCACAATGGGAAATGTGAATATACAGTATATACTGGTTTGGCAAGTAATTAAATTAAATGATGAAATCACACAGAGATGAGTTAAATCTACATCATAACATTTACAAAAAGGGATGTTTGACAGAAGAGGGCTGCACAGATGTAGTTGACGTCAAATGTTGACACAGTTCTGATAGATGCATTCAAATTCCCAGCGTTTCATTGAAATTACACAAACTTAGTTACATATGTATTCCTGATTTTATGAGTGATGTGATAAATCACTGAAGCTAAAAAAAAAAAGAATCTTTAGAATCATTCACAGTGAAATTGTGGAAAATTTGAGTTTAACCAAGGTTTATGTGTGGGTATAGGGAATAAAAAGCACAAGATGTTGCAGTCATGATTAAATTTCATTAAAACCTGCGAGGAATAAAGTAGGCATATCAAGTCCAGATCTCATAAACAGATGCACTTTAGTTGAAAATTAGCTGATGGTAAGGTTTGGAAAAGACAATAACTCAAGATTACACTGATGTCCTTGGATGGTGCTGCACCATCTGTAAGTTGTGACTGCAGTGCATTGTCCTCATTTATTAATATGTTGAACTGTACCGTATAAGTGTGTGGAAATGCACAACAGATGATTCATGGAAAGAGTGTTTCAACACCAACAACACTGCAATGAAAACGTCAAACATGAGGGAGAGAGACAGAGAGACTAGGCATGACAAACAGGACTTGTAAGCAAGTAGGGGAGATTACACTGGTTGCTAAACTCTCCACGGGGAAAATGTTAAGCAGATCCAATGGATGAAGTAATTCAATTTGAGCCCCTGAATAATAGCATCATTTGCTATGGAATTAGCATCCGCCACTATCAATCAACACGGCGAAAGACTAACACAAGCTGCGCCCACCAAGGACACAGCCATTCTGTGAAATTCAAGTCATTTATCAGTTTAACCTGACTGTATCACCAATCGCACCAGGAGCTCTGTGCGACTATTTATGCTGATTTTAATAATGAAAGCATTTCTAGGACACACAGCTGTGCAATTTGTAGATTTTCCTCTTTACTGTATGTATTTACTGCAAGAAAAACAAAACAGAAAAACAGTCTCAATGTGCACTCAGTGGAAATTAAAAGAAGTCAGTTTAATAATAATACACTGGACCTATGTCATTTGTGCTATATGACCATGTATTTTTATTAATGTCAACACTAAATAATAACAGTCCACTCAAGCTAATGGTAAGTGTTCAGTAGAACAGGCCAGGAAAATAAAATAGGGTGTTATTTTAGTTATTCTTGCACCGAAATGTCACATAAATCGGGGTTAGCTCACTGTTACAGCCTGTAATATATGCATGTTTTACAACAAAACTGTTCCTTTTTCCTCATAAATATGGAATCGTTAACATAGAGGACATATATCATAATATAGGGTAAATCTGAAGAAAGGAAATCTCAACAAATAGTGGTCTGGCTGACGTCAGCGTCGGCATGAGAGACTCAAACCGATTGTTAAAGTGACATTTTTGTATCAGGTGTAGGGGTTGACATGTCATCTGTTTTATGGTTTCAAGTAAAAGACCGCTGGAACGTGTCATCCACGGTGACAGATCTCATATTAACTCTTACACGTCTATGCACAAAAGAGTTTCATTTTGCACTATTCCAATTAGCGTTGTTCACTGAAACATGAAAATGGACCCAGGACACTGCTGTCAATCAAGGGAGAATTATATAATCAATAAACACATATGGCCAAATTTTGGTTTTATGTTGTTTTTGTGACAGTCTACGTTTTTCTGATTAGACCAGGGGTGTCAAAAATGCAGCCTGGGGGTCAAATTCTGTCCCTGAACGGGTCCAGTCTGGCTCCTGGGATGAATTTGTGAAATAACAAAATTACACTGATGATATTAATCATTTTAATTCAGGTTCCACATACAGACCAGTTTAATTTCCAGTAGGTCAAATCAGTAAAATAATAACATAATAACATATAATTACTCACAACTCTACATTTTTCTCTTTGTAAATGTAAGCATTTTACTGTATTTACACTACAACAAACAATAATTTCACAAAAACACGAATAACCTGAACAAATATGAACATTTTGAAATGTCTGAAGTGTAAGTTTACCAATATTCTGCCTGTTATTAAATGTTTCATGTATTTGTAGATCCACTGCGATCTGTAAGTCGGAATTTAAAATAAACTGAAATAAAAATTGTACTTGGTTTTCTTAAGAAATGTCACTTTGTTCATGTTGTTTACATTGATTTAAAGGATAGTTGGTAGACGTAAATATTTTCATTGCATAATTTAACTTTTTTCTTCCCTTTCTTTCAGTTTATTTGCACTAACATAATAAAAACCATAGGGGAAAAATAATAATAATGAAACAAAACAAACAACCCAAAATAGAATAATATATAAAAAAAGAAGAAAACATAGAAGAAAGGTTGGAGTTGATATTATTTATTTATTATTATTTCACTGGTCCGGCCCACTTCAGATCAGATTTGGCTTCATGTGACCCCTGAACTAACATGAGTTTGACACCCCTGTATGTCTCTGATGTCAGAACACCATTGAGCAAACAGTGTTAACAGTTGTTGGTAATTAAGCACTTGTTGTTCAACATCCTCATCACTGTATACTAGCTTCCAGATGTTGGTCTTTACTTCCTGGAGTACTTCATGATCTGTATCACATGTACACTATCATGTGCTCAGTCAGTTTAGACGGCGGGGATTTATGTTGCAGAGTCGCACTCTTGATGTGATTTCTGCTAAATTGAAAATTCCTCTCTCAGCTCTACAAATTGGTACCCTTTCAGTGTTGAAAATTGAACAAATTAGATGGTGCTGGCTGCATTCAAAAAGCAGAAGACATGTTCCTTTGTACAGAATTTATTTCATTGCGCAGAATGCAGAGTTGACAGACGTTTCAGCACAAGGCCATTATTAATGTCACTTTCTCAGAGAACATACTGCTGAGCAATCAAAGGCCCTGTTTTCCACTCGCACATTTTAAACGCATAAATAAAATTGGAAAGCACAGACGAACATGCTTTATAATGTCTAAGTGTGGACCCCAGTATGTAATTTTTTTTTAACTACGGCACTTATATATGTAAATACTCAGAACAAGTGACTTTGTAAACTCTTACAGGTTGTGCTTAGGTCTTATTTGTGAGGACGTTGAGGCAGATGAGTTTCTGGTATTTGTTAGATTTGTAACATCCCGTAGCAGATTTGCAGAACCTTCAAGATTAATAAATCCAAATGAAAGTAAAAATGAATTATAAAAAAAAAAAAAAAAAAGCGCTCTAGTTTAGCAGTAGCTTACTATGGCTGTCTGAGTATGGTTTATTGCAGCGTTGAGTGTCACAATCTGAGGCTTAACTACTTTTTCTGTCATGTTTATCAGTATTTTTGTACCTTAAAACCTAAAAGACTTCTTTGGTAAATGCCCTACCCTTGAAAAGTAACTTTGCCTGTATTTATATCCTTTTTCAACAAGTGAACAAGCAAAAGAAATTCCCAAGTTTTGGTTTGGAAAGAAAGTGTAATTCTTCCTAGCTTTGTACTGTATGTTGTGAGGGCATCCACTGAGAAGAAACTGTGTTGTCTTATTCTCTAAAGAAAAGACAGTGCTGTGTTGAAGCTCGCTGTGAGATGACCCGGTCATCCTTATCACTGACCGAGCCTGGCAAAACGTCAAAACATACCCCCAATCCGCTTAGGACGAGGAGGAGGATCAGCACTTGTAAAATGACTGGCAGTGCCCTAAGCGAGGTTTTTCAGGACTCAGCAAAAGGCAGATTATCAAAAACAACTGATGTTCAAAGGAGTCAATCATTAAGAATGTAGGTTTGAGGATTTTTGGATTCAGTAACTTTTAATCATCCTCGGGCTTATCATGACAGTCTAGCAGGAGAAAGACTTTCAGTATTTTCTGCCACGCGTCAACATTTGGAGCTTATGTGAAGGTGGCTGGATGCTGTGCAGCCCGGTGGGGAGTCCACAGGCTTTTCTGGAAAATCTGTCTAAAGGTGACCCCTACTTGACTGGTAGTTGATGTCTTCGTAGAAAATTGCTTGCGAAGGACCTCATGGCTAGGTAGAACTTTGCCAAACACGTCTGAAGGATGGGCCTGCTTGTGTTTTTTTACGGTGATATTAAAATACTTTTGTGTTGGAATCGGCGTTTCTGTCTTTTTTTGGCTCAGAATTGTGTTGCACATTCCAATCAGTAAACGTCCTGGCTGGCATTTTAGGGTTAGGGCCTTTTTCATGGCGAGAACGGGATGGTCCGCAAACAAAAGCGTAGTTTCAATAAAGGAAAAAGTGCAGCCTCTCAGTCAAACAGTTGCCAGGTTACTCCTTGATACTGATCTGATTAAAATGCATGTCGATCCAGAAAGCCGCCACTCTTCATTGGACAAGTGTGCTCCTGCTTTGGGTTCCGCACCTGCTTTGGGTTCCGCACCGACTGTGGATCATAGTCTGTTTACTCTGATTTTCATTTTAACCCGTAAAGACCCAGTGGTACTTTTGTGGCAGTTCCCAAATACATTAAGTGACTTTTTTTTCACCATTTATTATAATATTATCCTCTTTATTTAGTTTTATTTATTTATTTATTTATTTTTTTCAGTGTAAATTATGTATTTTCCTATATTTAATTCATAGACCAGGTGGATTTTTTTTTTTTTTTTAAAGGAAAATATATCATTAATTGAACATAAATGAAGTGTCCATCCACTGTCATTGAGTTTTACTGGTTAATTAATGTTGTAAAACAGGGGTGTCAAACTCATTTTAGTTCAGGGGCCACATTCAGCTGTATTTGATGTGCGGGGGGCCGAAACAGTAAAAATAATGACAGAATAATAAATAAATAATGCCAACTCTAAACTTCTCTTTATATTTTACAGTGAAAAAAGTAAAATGACACGATGAAAATGTGTAAATCTACAATTTATCCTTTCAAACAATGTGAATAATATCAATATTTTAGCCTAATCACTATCATGCTTTAGTTTATCATTTCCACACGTACATTATAACTTACAGATCACATTGGATCGACCTATACACAAAATATTTATTAAGAAGTGGAATATTATTAAAATCGCACAAGACATTTCAGGTAATTCATATATTTTTTGCAAAATTAGACTTTGTTTTAGTCTAAATACATGGAAACATTTACATTTACAAAGACAAAAATTTGGATTTGTGACTATTTATAGGTTATTATGACACTGAATTGGTCTCAATGTGGAACCTGAACCTAAAATTATTATTAATACATTTTTGCATTTCACAAATTCATCCCAGGGGCCGGATTGGGACCTTAGGTGCACCGGATATGATCACATGTGATCACTGATGACCATGAAAAGGTGACAAACTCCATTTTACAGCAATTATTTACATGTAGTTGTAGGATTAGTAGATCGACAGCTATTAAATATTTTACATCTATAGGTGGTTTTGGTCAAAAGCAGCTGTTTGGGTCTGTATGGGTTAAAAATGATGGTACTTTAAATCCTCAATTCAGTGAGCAGACCCTATGTTTGTGTGTTTGATGGGATATAAAAAGACTGTGTGAGTTTGATACATCTTACATATCTTACAGTATGAACAGAGCAACAAAAGAAACATTCTTTTTCATCATTCACACAAAAGTCACAGTCAGAGCTCAAGTAATGAGGATGGAGCATGTGTATATGCAACTGTTGATCTGTCAGACCAACATGCGCTTCCCAGCAAGACATCACAGTCAAAGAGCTTTATTTCAACATTTATTGTCACTGAGGCAACAAACTCGTACAACGTTGACAGAGTGGAGTGAAGTAAATCAAATGATGCTTGACAACACGATTCACTGTTGGTTCTCAACAAAGCTGAGCAACGTCAAGAGAAATTCTCTTTCTAAAGCTGGAACTTACTTCACCAATGTCTGCATGTGTACAGGGTCAGCCTTTAAAACACAACATAACAGCTCTACATACAACGTAACATTTCTGTGGGTTTTATTCAGTCAACTACAGTGTGTAGTATAAATAACTGTAAAAAAAAAAAAAAAAAGTAAATTACCTTGACTGTAACTATAGTCTACACTTGTGAGACTATTCTTGTGTTGTCCATTGTTCCCTGCAGAGGAAATAAATTGGACTGTTTTGTGCGAAGCAGGCAAGGGGTTATTCTTTCTTTTATTGAAAGTTGTGTGTCAAGAAAGACAATGTTTACAATGGTTTGACATTTCATTGAAACCTTTTTTTTCCCCTCAAACATTTAAACATTTCTGATGTTCTGAGTGGTTGGACTCAACTTCTTGCTGTGGGAGCTGCTGTTCAGAGATGATAGCACTCAAGTTAATTGCAAGAATATAGAAACTTGTGTTATTTCATTAATATTTTAATTTTGTTTCAGTGGCCCAGGTCTCTGAATTATTGAAACAGTTTTAGTCGGTGCGAATTAAAACTGTGCTTCTCAAAGAACTGAGACTTTAAAAAAAAAAAGTCAAACTTCATCGGTTCCTTATTATCAAAATAAATTAGTGTTTCATTTATACTCTTTGATTCGAGAATACTATAATGTTCAAAGAAAGTGTCTCTGACTTGCATTAACATTTAGCCTTTTTGTTTGTAACCTAAAGGATGCTATTACATTTTTGCAAACTGAATAATTTCCATGCTTCCAAAATGAAAGCTTTTTCTAAATTTGGAAGTTTAACAGACTAAGAGGGAATGTAGAAAGCTGTGAGTAACACTTTGTTTGTGATGGATTTACATTGTGCCTCCATAATCCTGATATGAAATGACTTAGTGAGCAGAAGCTGCTCCAAGTGTTGTTTGTGCATGAATACGTAATGGATTGTGTCCTGTTCATCGTAGTGGGTGACATCCGGAAGTGTTGTACCTACGACACCTGTCCCTTGGTAGTTTTAGCAATGATGTTGTGAACGTGTATGTCAAAAGGTATTATAATCTATAAAACTGATTTGGTAATAAGTAATTTGATTTTGATCACGCTACAAATTTGGTTAAAGCAGTGGCAGCTGTTCCTGTTTTAATTTGCCTCACTATAGTTCAGCGTTTGTTTTCTCCTGTGGGAATAGCGTCTTAAAACTGGGAACTAACAAATCAGGGGCACTTCTCGCAAATCAAACAATGCTGACATGGTATTGCCTCCAAAGAAACCCCAATTCACCACAAGATACTTGGACGGAGCTTTCTTGTAAAATGAGGTTTGTAATTACCAGTGTCGCCGTGACCTCGGGCACAAATGACACGCTAATTATAAATAATTGGATCTATGCAGATTGAATAACTTGGCGCAAGAAGTGCTGTTGTTTACACTGTTAGTGTGAGACTCACTAGTCCATTACATTATGGCGCCGGTTAACTGTGGGAAAATGCCAGATATTTTGGAAGCTGTCTGCAAATATCTATATACCAATACTTGTTGTTGCCTAGGGTAGGCATGTGCAGAATCACACAATAAAATATCACCCTTGATTACACACTGAGAGTTGATTTTTCAAAGACGAAAGAAAAAAAGCTGTCAAAAACCTTTTTTTTTTTTTTTTTTAATCCAAATTCTGGCACTAGTTACAAGATAAATCCTTAGTAACACAACCCGGTAGGTAAGATATAAAAAAAAACGAAAGACTAGTATTTGGAGGTGCTACTGAAAATATATTGAGCACATCCATATTTGAATGAAAATAAATGTTCTTATGTGTATATTCCAGTACCTATGGGAGGGAAAGGAGTTCCTTCTATAGCAGAGTTAATGTTATTTTTAAAGTGTTAGCCTAGATTTGCAAACATGAGCACCAGAGCCAAGAGAATATCAAAAGGAAGAAACTGGAGCTGCTCTTCAGTGCTGTCAGTGGAAGGCAGACCAACTTTAGAGGATACAGTGAGTTTTCCTCCACAGGTTTAACATGGATGAGGGTATATTTGATAAAAGTAAGAGTAATAGGAGGCTCTATTAAGATGGTTGATTTAGAAGCAGTGTTTATGACGCAAAACAGTGTCATAAACGCTATAGGAGGATATGACTTTGAGTGGAGAAAATGATATGAGGTTCTGATGGTTTAATCAAACAGAGTCATTAGATGGCAGGTTAATTTAGTGTTCTTAAAGCTGCATTAAAAAAAAGATCCCTTTCAATCTTTTGTCCTCTGAGATTGCCAAGTGCTGACATTGAAAGCGACATTTGACCCTGTCCTTCATGTATTTGTAGAAGGAACGTCCACTTTAATTGCCCTGTGTATTATAGAAATTGCTCATCAATAATTTCCCCAGACTCACTCATTCTCAGACCTCACACTGGTATCCCCATTCATTAACAGTCCTGCTCTGCCTCGCAATTCTGCTGTCCTTTTTTGGTGACATTTATAAAAGTTTCATTGCCGCAATATAAAGCATTACATGTCACGCTCTCATGAATCATTTGTGTCATGGATCATTGCTTCAGAGCTAGACCAGTGTGCTAACGGCAGACGTTAATAGGAAGCAACTCCCCATCTTGAGCGAGTCTCTGTTACCATTTGTGACATACACCATGTAGTAAAGCTGATGAAATGTACAATATGTCATTTTAAATGAGTTTTTAAATGAATGATTATGATTTGTTTGTGTGGACGTCCGCGTGCGTGGGAACGGTAAAGCCAACACCAGAAGAAAAAGCCCATTCGAGAGAACTTTTTGATAGATTCATTACATTTTACTGTGAAGAAGAAGATTAAGCATGAGTAATAGTAAAGGTGAAAGTTCAGAAAATGATTGAATGCCCTCTCAATCTGAACAACGGAAGGATATGAATGTGTGTAATCGCGTCTTGTAAAGCTGAAAAGCATTGCGATTGAAACACTTTTTAACCTTGAGATGCTAAATGTTTCCTTTTGTTTTACTTGTGCGTTTAACATCGGTCAAGTAAATGCTGGATAAAATCATGAATTAGCGTTGAGTAGATGCATTTCTTTGCATGGACATCTGCTCGTCTACCTGTTTATCGCACATAAGTTACAGCCAATTAACTCAACGTAACATTCCAAGCGAAAGAATTTTGTAAACGTTACGTATCCTTCGTGATCTTCACCTGCAGATAAAAGCTTCATGAAGTCTCTTTTGCTAAGTATACTTGTTTCTGCAGCAGTCAAACGAGACACATTAGTGGGACTATCGCTCTGTAAATGGCAGCCAACTATGTATGAGAGAATCCCCATCAGCTGCGTAAGAGAGAGGGGAAAAAAAAAAAAAAAACTCCCTCATTGCTGAACTTTATCCTCTCCAATTCTGTCTGATCTGTATCAACTGCTCCGTGGAGAGAAGGCGTGCGAGGAAAACGTTTAAGGGGAAACTACGAGATTCGATTTAGATTGTTGGCCTCCAAACTGCATCCCAAATGCCTTTATTACATGAATGGAACAGAGCACACTTTACACACAATTACTTTTCCATTTGAGTGTTTGATGACCTAAAATGCATTGATGCAGGATTAACTTCAGCCACAGGGAAGTGTATTATTACTAGAAAAGCATCTCATTCTCATTTATTTCTCTCAGTCCCAGGTGGCAAAAGTATGGCTTCTGCTATACATTATGTTCAAGGCTTTTTGCAGCACTGCAGTTGCCCTAGTACGTATGTATTCTAAAGAGGCATGGTGTGGAAGCTAGAGGTGGAAAGAGAAATGCCTGAGACTACTAAAAACAAGGAAAAGCACTCAGAGAGCTCAAACCTCCGTCAAGCAGCACAGTTCCACCACATATTGTGACTGACACCCCATAATATTACTACCACATTATTTTTTTTTAAATCTATTTTATTAGATTCTTGACACTGGAAAAATACCCAAAGAAATGTGAATTACATGCTGCTAACAAAGAAATTAAAAAATCCACATTTCCGTAATAGGATCTAGCTCGATATCTATAGAAAAGTCCATGGACTATATGAGAAAATACGAGTTGCCATCTGGTGGACATTTGTTATTATTACCACAGCAACGCCAATGATAAGTAATACAGAATCCTTTAAAAAATTCCTGGACAGTGATCCGGATCACCTCCAAAATTTAATCATCTGTTCCTTGTCTCAGAGCAAAGACTTCCTGGAAATTTCTTTAGGTTTGGTCAATAATTAACCCAGATACTGAGAAACTAAATATTTGGCCCCATTGACTCCAATGTTAATGAAAATTTCAAAGTGATCCAGAATCCAGGATTTGTTCCGGATCACCCCCAAAAGTTAATCATTTCTTCCTTGTGCCATTGGCAACAAATCCTGAAAATTTCATCAAAATCCATCCATAACCTTTTGAGTTATGTTGCTAACAGACAGACAGACAGACAAACGCAGACAAAAACATAACCTCCTTGGCGGAGGTAATAATAAGAATTGGACTAATGCCATTAATGCAAATTAAGGCGGTGGATTTAAAAGGATACCACAGGTTAGCTTCTGTAAAATCCATACTTTTAGAGGGTTATTTTATTTTTCTTTATCTTACATGGTGTCATTTTTACCAATCATAAACCTATTCGAGGCAGGAGGCTGTTATAAGGAAAAAAAAAACCCTTCCAGCGAGTTTTTTTTTTTTTTTTTTAACTGGCTAAATGTATGCATATTGGATTTAACTGTAGTATTCCATTATTCAATTATGATGCAAAAATGTTACTTGGGGACATGTACAAGAACACTGGAGTATGCTGATAATAATTTGGTTAAAAAAATAATTTGCAAGTGAATGGCATCGTGAAGCTGCTGTCAATGTATATTTGTATAGTGTGTATCTGTGTGACACAATGACACAACAAATGATGGTAGTAAAACATCTTCGAATAATGCAGATAACTTGTTAAAGATGTAACATAATTACTTTTACATCACTACTTGGATACAAACATTTACCAAATACCAGTATTACAGATTATCCTCTGACGCTTCCAGTCAGACAATCTACCTGCATATAATGAGTTTTAATTATGGTCTTGCTTGTATAATAAATGCATAAATGGACTAAATTCCATTCACTTAATGTCTTAAAAGCCTAACCCAAGCTCCCTGTTATTAAAAGTATTTTGTGTATTATTCTCCTTTAAGCTGTTTTTAAATATTTGTTCCACATCACAATATTATTGGACCATAAATGAGGCACAGAAATTGATTTGATACCAGTGCCACAAGCATCAGGTTTCTTTGCCCAAACATGTTATTTACACAGGACTAGTATAATTTGTGAACCGCCGGTGATTTGGAATTTAACCAGCAAATCAGCATCTGTTTCACGCAGGATAAGTAAAAAATGTCTTTCATACAGAGATACGTTTCATCTTTTAGTGAATATCCGTGCCGTAGCCTCTTGAATTTGCACACCAAACACGTGTAAAACTTTCATTTATCATCACCAGTCCTTGACCAGGAAATGGGCTGAATAAATGTGTGGCTGAAATGAAAATGGTTTGGAAATCTCATCAAATCACAGACATATCAATTTATGCAGTGCTAATACTATCACAGGAACTTTGGGTTTGCTTAACAAGGGAAAGTAGTTTACCACAGAATTTGGCCGATTTTCATGGGATTAATATCAAAGAAGGCTTCCACATTTATTACAAATACCCAGTGGACACCATGTAACACTGGTCCCATGTGATGCAGATACTGGTCTAGAACAATGCGTACCTTGAGTCCATTTTAGATACTCATTAAAGCAGTGGTTTCCATTGTTTTTTGGCTCCTGACCCCATTTTAACACCACAAACGTTCAAAACAGAGAATTCTTTTTGCTAAAATTATGTTGTATGTTGTACTATGTTGCAAATAAACATTAATTTTAGACACATTTAGTCCATATAATGTATATTGGTGTGGACGGAGGCAGAAAAGCCAGGTTCAGATTAAAACACAGAGTGAGAATTTGATTTTACTTGGTCAGGATATGTACAGTCAGTCCAGCTGGTATTTACAAGGATGATAATTAAAACTGATCAAACAATAACTAAACTATTAATTATGAAAGAACTACAGCATCTTAAAGTGATCACAAGGAATATTTGACAGATAAACAGTTCCACAGTGATTCAGTTTCAGTTTGTCAAGTCTTTTTGATTGTGAATGTCACTTTCAACTCACCATATATTTATATATCTTTTTTTAAAATTTCTTTTTCATTTTTTTTATCAATTACTATAAATTTCAAGTGACCCCATTTGAATTCCAAGTGACCCCATGTGGAGTCCCGACCCTAGTGTTGAAAAACAATGGCTTAAAGGGTTAAAACATCTGGAATTTTTACACATTCTTTTCCAGACCTTGAAAAGCCTGGAATTTTGTATGAAAGTCTTAAAGTACGGAGGCAAAAAAGTTTCTGTCATAGGTGTATTTTAGAGGAAGACATGAGGAAGGACAATATATATATATATATATAAACTTGAATTGGTTTTGCTGGAATGCTTCTAGTGAAATATTTGTGTGATATCCATGCACTTTCGTGAGTTTCATATGTTTTCAAAGCATTTCTTTCAATAAAACCTGATTTAATGCGAGTTATGCATTAATTCATTCATATGTTTATTAAGAAGAACTTTTTTATTACACACAACAGGTACAATCTGAACCAGTGAAGTAGGCACGCAAGTATAAAATTACATAAAACCAAGGTCTTGTGGAAAAATATTAGCACTTCTGAAAAAGACTGGAATTTTCATGTGGATAAAGAACAAGCACCCTGTTGTAGGAATCCTAGTCCTGTGACTCAAAATTTCAGATTTATGCTTTTTCTTGTACTCATTTGCTTTAGTGTACTTTAGCAGGGCAATGATGGTCCCCATGGTGCCTTTGTGTGAAAGCATTAACCTCAGGATTTCTCAGCCTTGTCAAACCGTACTGCATTTGATCATTGCAGGGAGTCAAACACCTGCAGGAGCGGAGAACTGAGGACAGTGATTACTTAAAAAGGTGTTGGAATCCCTAATTGATGGAAAGATTGACATTAAGACAACATCCATTTTGTACTGTTTAAGGCAGGGGTGTCAACTATGCGGCCCGGGGGCCAAAACCGTCTCGCCAAAGGGTCCAATCTGGCCCGCGGGATGAATTAGTTACACACAAAAATTACACTGAAAGTCCGACCAATTAAACACTATCATAATAAACTATAAATAATGAAAATCACAATTTAAGTTACAAGTTATATTAGACAAAAATGTTGACATGTACTGATTAACCTTTTATATTAAAATAAATGTGAACAACCTGAACATAACATGATAATGAGGCCAAATAATGGCATCAGTTGTAAAAATTGCACTTTTTTCTTAATAAATTTCTTTTTGTTCATGTTTTTAAAGGATACTTTGTAGATATAAACATTTTAATAACACGTATTGTACTTTTTCCCGCACTAAAAACATAGAAATTACACATATAATTGTCGAACTGGTATTATTTATATATTATTATGTTATTATTTTAATGATCCGGCCCAGTTCAAGTCATATTGGGATGGATGTGGCCCCTGAGCCAACATGAGTTTGACCCTCCCTGGTTTAAGGTGTTACAGATGTGTCGTGGTTCTTACACATGTTTTGTTTTCAGCATTAGTTCCTTTTATTGAAGCAAGAAGAACAAGCTTTACCTGAGTCCTAGTTCATTGCAAATGTGCGTAGTCTTAGATTACCTCACGCACTTGCAGTCCACACATGTAAATATATAACAATGAATGTTTTTTTTGACTTGGGTCACCACATTCGTAGGTTTTTATGTCGGATGCCCTTCCTGACACAACCCTCTATTTATCCGGGCTTATCCGGCACAATGAGACACTTGTGGCTACAGGTATATCGGCAATCTTCTGCACCACAGCCAATGGCGTTAACCACTAAGCTACCCAGTCGCTATACATGTAAATATATAATAATCATAATAATAGTACTTAATAGTAGTAGTAGTAGTAGTAGTAGTAGTAATAATAATAATAATAGTCTGTCATCTCAAGGAATGTTTTAATGTTGCTCACTGCATGTGTTTATTTCCTGTTTTTAGGCATTTTTCCAATGAGCCTCAAATATTACTTGTGCATAAAAACTTACCTAGTAGAAAAACAAAATTTTTTCCAAAACTCTTAATTTTTTGTGCTGGCAATAGGTGTTTTTTTGTGCATAGCGTAAATGGTATATCCCACAAAACCGCAATGGAAAGACCTTTTTTCCGCAACTAGAGTCACATGAATAAAAAATAAAATAAAATGGATGTTACAATAAGCAAAGAAGAAGAGCATTATCAGAAACGCGGCACAGTATGTATGGACGCACCAGGAAATCGAATAATTTTGTAAATTAGTTTGGGATAGAGGAGCGATACATTATAATAATAATAATAATGAATATATCTGAAAATCAGCATGTTTATGGAATGAGTTCTCGTGTCATGTTGTGATAATAAATAAACAAATCATGGCATTTGTGATTTAATGAAAAACAACATTACACACTCCTTTTTTTTTAGATTTAGTAAATATTGGTAAACGTTTGTAGATATACACAATAGAAAAAGTACTAGCTAATGATAAAAATGTTTCATATGGTCACACTGTGTTGACCCGAGTTAATTTTTAAGACAAAAATGGCAAAAATGTGAGCATTAACAGTTTCAAAATGTATTATAAATGCATTTTGTCAGGCGTGTTAATTCATTCCAGTTTTCATCACATCTTCAGTGTCTGAGTACAGCTGTCGGACAAGACATGTGTATCTGCCAATGAGGAGATCATAACTCACAAGTCCCATTAAAAATAGATGCAGTTTTGACAGGCCTTGGGGGAAAGACCAGGAGGAAATAGACTTTTGCTGAGGCTATCTGGTAGGAACTGTCTGCTTCCTATGAACACCAGTGTTGCCACACAACTCAAGTGATTACATGGTTTTGTTGTGAATCACATTCTTACACCTCAGCCACGGAGCAGAAAAAGTCGCAGCGTGTTCACAAGCTTAGAGCTGCTTCTTTTCAACTCTGCAGGTTTTGGTTTTGCTCACAACTTGGATTGTGGGCTTTCAGTTTTAAGCCACATGAGGCTTTGGATGCACAAAAAGAGGATTTTTTGTTGTTGTTGTTGTTGTTGTTGTTGTTGTTGTTCCTGCGAGATTATTAAGATTAATTCAGAATGGGCATTTGCATAGAGAAATATGTGTCCAGAAAAAAAAAAAAAAAGTGAGTGGAAAGCTGCGTTTATTACACAAACTATAAGATAAATAATGAATGAACAGGCTGGCAGAAAAGTCTGTGAGAGAGACCTAAATCCCAGTCTATACCAGATTTATTACATGCTAATTTTCAGGTTAGATTTTCCTTTTGTAGTTTTTCTGTTTTGGCTGTAGTCATCAGATGTGTGTTTTGGCTCTAACTTGTAGAAAATGGCAAAGCAACGTGTTGGCTGCCAGTGCTTTGGACAACTCTTATGCACCAGCTGGCTGCTTACAAGACTTGGCCCGCGGACTGATAAGCAGAATCGACTTCACGGATCACAGAGAGATGTCAGAGTTTGGAACTTGGAATGCAGATATTTGTTTGTGGCCCTAGAAATTGGACCAGTAACATCTAGCACCTCTTATCTGCAGTGATTAACCTCAGCAAAAATGACTATTTCACCATCCCTTTCTTTTGCATTAAAGGGAAATAACATACAGATCTGTGTGTATCGTGAAGCAGATGTTGTATTTGGCAAGTACAAAGCTGGAGATTTAAACTTGAGTAAATTCTGAAATATTTCCTCTTGTTTTGCTAACTTTCTGTGATTTTCAGCAAAACAAACACACTTTGTGTAATGGGAGATTACATGAACTTCATCTGACTAAAATCAGGTCATTCCCCTCATATTATTTGCACTGCTTTTCCTCCAATTTTTATAATACAGGCAGTCTTTGCATTAGTATTAGTCACTACATGAGGATGATCCCTGTCTGTTAAGTGTGCCATTGTTATTAATGTTTCTGCTTGTCCTCATTATGTTTCTTTGGATCGCCTCTGAGAGACACAGAAATGAGAGATTTAAAGAATAAGTGCCTTTAAATGTCTTTCAGATCATATCGTTCATTGGGTTAAACTGCAAATTCTCTTCAGCATTGTCCGACCTGTCAAAATAAAAGAAACGGATCAAAACTAAAATGGCAGCTGTCTGACATTTAAGCTTGAGTAAAGTCCATTATGACTTTCAATTTAAACGTGTATAAAAAAGGCGATTTCATAACAGTGTTGGCTATCAGTGTGTATAGTATTGTGTCTATACTGTAGAGCAGCAAAGGTTAATCAGTTTGTTTTTCTTACATATTTTGAATTGAGTCCCAGAAACATCTTTAGGTTTTAATAAATAACAATGGCACAGATTTTTTACCTTTTTATAGAGAAAACGATTAAACACTTAATTGTGAAAATAGTGGAGATTAATTGACAATGGCTTTACTATATCTATCTATCTATCTATCTATCTATCTATCTATCTATCTATCTATCTATCTATTTATCTATCTATCTAGTAAAGCCATTATCATTTAATCTTTATATATATACACACACACACACACACACACACACACACACACACACATATTTTTGTTAAGTTCCAATTTATCTTTGGCAGCCTGACGTACATTGCATCATGTGTGTGTGTGTGTGTGTGAGTGTGTGAGGGGTGGATAATAAATAAATAAATGTGTTTATGACAAAATTGTCTGTAACATGTTGCAGCTATCAGTATGTCAGAATGTGAGTGTGTGGATGTATACATTATATTTTTCCACAAATGTTTCTGACATTTTTCACACACAAACCTACAAACAGTTGGAACACCCGTAAAACAATACCACAAATCACACCTTAAGTAAATGTTAAGACGGACTTACACATGTTTAACCTGAATGTGTGTGCACAGACAGATAAGTGTTTGTAATCTACACATGCATCCTGTATTTAAGTGCACCCAGAGAACTGGGACAATCTGGGCTTTCGGTGGATTCAGGTGTAATTTGATCGAAATGAAAGTCAGTTTTCTAAACACTGAGTATCTTGTTGTCCTTATAAGCCTAGAAATGTCAATATAAGCTAAAAATAAGACTATGAGGCGGACTTGGGAATACAATGAGTTCAGGCAAATGGAGAATATGTCTTGTTAGGACACCCTGGTGGCATCCTGTATAGGCTAAATGTGTCACTTTGAGTCCAACCTATAAGTGTAGTATGAATAAACTTATAATCTCACTACTTATTACTGTTCATCTTGCATTCTCTGATACACCATTCTATGTTTTCCTTGCTGGCTACTTTCGCAGCAGAAGTTCACCTCCTAGCTCTAACTTGTTTAAATCATGCATTTGCAGAAAAAGCACCTCTTGTCGTATGAATTCTGCTGTTGGATTCTGGGAAACACAGAACTTATGACCAAAGTACTGTAGCTGGAGGCCATGCGCTGTAGAGATATTTGAAGAACAGGTGGAGGTTACCTGGGTACCCTCTCCTCACCCAAAGCAAAGCATCAGAGCGAACTACCAATCCTGCTAGCGACAGCACGTAGGAGTAGAAGCAGCACCACAGTTAAGTTCTGGAGAACATTTAGAATCCTTCCTCGTGTTCCTTTCGCTTACTTTCTTCTGCCAGACAAACTGAAGCGCGTGTTAGCTTTGGCGCCGTTTGTTCTTTGTGTTGGATTGAATAGAGATCATTTATTATGCACGCTGCTTTCCAGAATCACAGTATACCCAAATGTTGTTGTTGCGTTGCTAAAATTCCCACCTCATTTTCAACAATTTAAAAGCGCAGGTAGCTGAGACTTTTCTGTCTCATTGCTTTTTCTTTTACTCTAGGTTTCCCATTGAATCAGAAACACCATATGAGCGCATTATTTTTTCAGCATAAAGAAGTAAAATCTCTTTTGTCTTCCAGTTTCAGCTTTCATTATAAGTTAGTCTGATTAAATAATAATTAGCACAGCCAAAAGAATGAATTTTTCCTGTCAGAGCTGAGCATAACATTTACCAAATTGTTTGAACAGAATAATCTAAGCTACAGGCCCACTAGCATTGACATTCTAAAAGATGGAAAATAAATAATATGTGTTATAGGCTATAATATATATATTTTGTAATAATTTTACCAAAAAAAAAAAAGAGATGTAGCTCGAGTGGCACTTAGATTGTATTATAAATACTGCCAACAAACTACAAAATTTGTCAAGAAAGACCACAATTGCAAAACCTTAATTGACGATTCATCAAAAATACACGGTAAAATTAACTCCTTGCTTGAAGAGCCGTTCACAAAGATGCGGTTTGATTTCTCAAACACCACTTCATAGACAGTATTCAGCACGTCTAATCTGCATTTCATCATATAATGTGTCTCATGTTTTGGGCTTGATCAACTCTGTATTCATTCCACATTCTCATTTACATAACTTCATACAGAGTTTTTTCCCCAAATTTGGCAGATTGACAATTCTACAAATGGCTCTTGTTTTACGGTAGAGCTCATTACTTTGCATTGATTAGTAGAATTGTTCCCAAACTGCAATGCGCAAATATGTTTTTCTTCTGGAGTGGTTTATTAAGGGTGTTTTTATCCTGATTTGACAATATGGCATGTGGTAATTTGATGAACGCATGTGAACAATTATTTGTCAATAGCCTACTGTGTTTTCAATGGAAGTTGAACACCATAATTCATGAATAAAAAATGTACAGTAAATGGGATGAACAGATGGAAATCAAATCTTCTAAAGCAGAGGGGCCACTGAGCAGCTTTTATGTAAATCAGATACAGCAAGAACTTTATGACTTTACTTTCTACAAAAATAAAAAAAAAAGTTAAAACATACAGATTGTTCTTGTCTTTCATAGATAATAGGTTCTATTAAAAATGTTTTTCCAAAAGAATCAAAACATTTTTAATTAGCTTAACTCTTGCTGTGACTTTTGGTCCGTGCACTCATTTTATCTAATATTAAGTATCTCGGATTTTCAGAAAATTAGTTAATTGCATTTGCTGGTGACAGACATATGTTTAAAATTTCATGGGGTGCATGATACTAGTCTGTAAAAGCCATAAACGTGATGCCGTTTTGATGAACTGGTGTCGAGTCAACTTGTTTTTCCATCTAATTAACCAATACAATGAAACTATTGCTATTTTTTCAGCCACAGTAAAAGATGGTAAAAACAATCTTAAGTGAATGTCATAAGTGAAGGCAATTATACAGTCTGGTTTATGTGCTTTATTTTTGATAATAATAATAATAATAATAAAGCTATTTTGTGGGATTGAATACACTATTCTGTGAGGTATATGGATCTATTGTCATTTAAAGAAACACATTAATGTGGTTAGATGTGCGTGTAAGCGGCACAATAGAAAACAGATAATAGTTAATGTGAATATATGGGTGTACTTGTGTATGAAAAGACCCTGTATACCTGCAATTGAGTTCAATAATTACCACACTGATTTGTTTTTATGCAGCGGCTTTGCTTTTGTGTATATTCATTTTTCAGCGCTTTATGCCCCTGCGCTGCAGTACTGTATAGCTCTGTTTTCTTCAAATGGATCCTTTGTTGATTTATTGATGAACAGTAGCTGCCAATCATGCACACACGACTGTTTGTATGTGAAATTTAAAGCCCGCATTAAATTCAGGTCTGTATCCAAACACGTGAAATAGCTAATATTTTGTGGAAATTCTTTTTTTTTTTTTTTTGTTTTGTTGTAGTTTTGCGTTTGTTACATGAGCGATTAGTCATGGCATTTTCTGGACAGCGATGTATTGAGCTCCGCTAAACTCAGCAGATGAAAATAGAAGCAAAATGATGGATGTCAATAGCATATATCAATAACTGCGCCATATATCATTCCCTCCTAGAAAGAAACAGAGGCTCCTGACTGAGGTTGCTATGACAACATGGCCATTTGGTCAAAGTGAATCTCACAGGGAAGTTTTTGACACACATTCCTCTGTTGGACTTGGGTGTGAGAAATTATACCATATCACTTCCAAATGAGTCCAAATATGAAAATCTGATGAGCTGCTGAATATATCTAGTCCTCCAACTGTCCTGTGACATCTGTGGTGAACATTCACAGGAACCAGAGGCATCTGGAATAAGTCCTCTGACTTTCCAGCTCACTTTGTCCTTTAATTACCTCCGCCAAGGAGGTGATCTTTTTTTTGCCAGAGTTTGTTTGTTTGTTTGTTAGTTAGCAAGATAACTGAAAAAGTTATGGATGGATTTCAATGGAATTTTCAGGATTTGTTGGAAATGGCATAAGGAAGAAATGATTAACCTTTGGGGGTGATCCGGAAGAAATCCTGGATTCTGGATCACTTTGAAATTTTCGTTAACATTGTGGTTAATGGGGCCAAAAATTTAGTTTCTCAATATCTTAATAATTATTATTAATTATTGCCCAAAACTCATACAATTTCATACAAGGATTGACAATGGGGTCCTTTATCAAATTCCAAAGGCTGATCCGGATCTGATTCAGATTTTATCGCAATTTATATAAAAAAAAATGGGGGTGCCCTTAGGTTTACGCCTATTGTGCCTTTAATATTAGAGATAGAAATTTCTAACAAACACCATCATGTAGCTGAGACAATTCCGCATCTGGAGTAGGTGAACGGATTTGACCTACCTTTAATACTTGAGGAGCTAGATCCAGAAGAAAACCGCCATTATGGAAAATGTGATTTTTGTGAATAACTACTGAACTGATACCGATATCATTGTGATTCCAGTTGATAATGGTATGTTTTCATGGTCAAGGAATCTAAAAAGGCAATTAAAATAAGTTTATATCCAAGTGGGGGTGCCCTTACATTTTGGCCTACTGTGCCTGTACTGTTGGAGGTAGAAATTTCTAAGAAATGCCATCGTGTAGCCGAGTCCATTCTGCACATGGAGTATGTCAACGGATTTGATCTAGTTTTAATAGTTTAAGTCACAATATGGAGGTCTGTGCTCTCCGAGTGCTTTTCTAGTTGGTATATATCACCTAATAATGTACCTTCACTTGCTCTCTTATCTGATGATGTCCTCTACCTTTTGTCTTATAGACTACACATAAGCAGAATGTGTTAAAGGTCACACTCTTGGTGAGCAGCAGACGGAACAATAAGTTATTCAGGTGATTAATGAAATAACACACAAAAAGGCCAGCAGCCAGTGCAGCTCTCCACATTTGCTCACATGCTACGGTGCATAGTTACTGCTTTCGTATGATATATTTTCCCACAGTGTTTGACATACTAGTGGTGTTAAATGAAGTGTGTCATGTGACTTGCAGCTGCACTAATAGCAATCAATTACTACTGTTTTCCCTCATTACAAATTATACTAGAATGCGCCATCTGGGAGTAGAGCTTATTAATCCCTACGCTGATGAAAATATTTTAATTCTGGTTTGATTGCATGTTGTTACACATTTGGATTATTTGGATATTTTTTTATATATATACTTCAGCACATGAACATACGAATTAGCTTCATGGGACTTATTGGTATTGTATTAACAAGTGAAGATATTTCACTTACTCTGTATTCATTATTGTGTTTGAAAAATTGTGATTTTTTATTTATTTTTTTTTACACTTTTTTCAATTCAACTCTAATCATTGGACATATTCATATATCTTATACTGTAATTCACTCAGAAGTCAAGAGCAGAGGTGAGAAAGAAGTGGAAATAAAATTTGAATGAATTTTTTTCTGTTTTTCTTTTAACATGAGCAGCCTTAATGGACTTTTAATAATTTTGCTTTACTCCCAATTATTACAGTTTTAGCTCGAGCTATGGAGACAGGTTCAGCTCTCATTTGTTAAGTGTGTCTGTGACATTTTAGATTTGTCAAGGTTTGTTTTTCTAAGACAAGTCTCACTTTTTGGCAGAAATCTACCTTGACTTCAAGTTCATGTTGAAGCATTAACAGAAGGCATTGTAAACATTTAAAGCATAAATCAAACTGCTCTTTAAACAAAAGAATGGTTAGCAACCCCTTTTACAAGTCATGAGTGCCACACAAGATAAGCTGAATAAACGTGAAGATATAAGGAAACAAAGTATAGTTTTGACTATCTATTTCAACTTCTTGAAGCATCTTTCCGTTTTTAAGGGATTTTTTTTTTTTTTGTATAATGCAGAGAAACAAGACTTGCATCCACAGAGGGGTTTGTGTCCATTAAAGGCACACGGCACATTAAGTGGCTCTGTCTGATTGTGTGATGACTAGTTGAGAGGCAAATATTATACTGTGATTGGTTTAATTAAACGTGCCAGAGTGACAGCACATTCAGGGCTGGTCATTTTGAAAGCGATCAGTGTAATCACACACTTGTTGTAATTGGCAATCTGATGCTACAGCAATTTCAATCAAATCATAGGATACGCACACAGACAATTTTGTTTATCGAAAAGGACGTGAATGCATATCAATTGCATGTATTTGTGTTGGTTTTTAGCTCAGGCCAATGTGATTGTAACTGGTATTTAAATGTAATTTTAGGTGCACTTTGTTTCGTGTTTGCGTAATTCAGAAATTGAGCACTGTCCAAAATAATTATTTTGTTTCTTCTTTCTAATGGTAGAAGCATTTTTTTTTTTTTTATGCCACCGACAAAAAAACGTAACCTGATGCAAATAAAAACAACATGGTATGATGTTAATTGTTTGAAATAGCTGAGCCTGTTGTAAATATTATCAGTGAGATTCGTCCCATCTTCAGATATGACCTGAGTTCTGACCTGAAGTTCTTATAATTCAACATCTAAACAAACAAAAAATGTAAACAGGAGACATTTTTGACTTTTCAATTGTTCTATAGCCTATTGACTATACAAGTAGCAGCAGAAAACATATTTTAACACCGGTTTAATCAGGAAATGATAACATAGACAGTACAATTTGAGTACAGAATGGATCTCATTAGGAAAGTAACACAGTTATCTGTGCCTGTGGCAAGAACATGTGCAGATTGAAATGAGTCAGGTTCTCAGCGGAAGGTATTTGAAGCAGAAGCCGTGCATATCTGTCATGTTTTTGTAACAATTCATATGCAAGTGTTTTACACGTGTGAAAAAAAAATGTTATTGTCAAAAATAGTAAGTATTTTTAGTACCAAAGTTGCTCTTTCTCTTGTAATCTTTGGTTATTTTATATATATTTTTAACCAAAAGTGTAGTTTAAAATTATTCTTTAACTTGATTCACCAAGAAAAGGCTCCATTGCTCTTAAGCTGTGAAGATTTAACAGTCAAAGCTCTTGTGACCCCTGTTCCTACCAAGAAAATATATTTACTATCTTTGCAAATTTATGTAGCAGTTTAACTCCGTATTGCTATAGTGAATTGGTTTTATCGCTGCAAAATAGCTGGTACGTGGGTCATGTTAAATGAATTCTAACTCATCAATCACTGTTTAATTAGTTTGGGTTTCAGTAGACCCCTTCAGTCCTGCCAAGAACGGAAATATTAGGAAAGACTGTAAAACTTCTGGTGTGAACTTGGAGGGAACCACAGAATATTGGCATGAAATATAGGCTACTGGCAGCTGAATATATTTTTGACATGCAGTACTTTCTAATGGGACTAGAGCTGCAAGCAGTGATTGGACTGCAGGAAGCCACAATGAAAGTGAGTGAATACATTTTGAATTCCTTTGCTGTTTTTTTTTTTTACACCCTTTTTCACATCTCTATGGGACTTCGTAGAAAGAGCCAAAGGTTATGATGAAAATTCGCAATGTTTCTGCTTGAAAACATACTACTCTAGGTTCACACAGGGCTTGAATATTTACCCATTATTAATCAAAGCCTTATGTATTATCTCAAATTCTACCAAATTTCATCTCAAGTATTCATTAAACTATATTGTATAAAACTGAATTTGTTCAGCCCTTTCCAGATAGGAAGCGCTGTATTATTTCAGTCATGACTTTCCCTCTCGGGTGCAGATGTGATTGACAGATAAAGTACAGCTCAGCTCAAAAATAAAATGTAGGTTTACATGCAGAGATCAACCGAAGTGCGGCGTGCCATGAAAAAGAAACGAGAACACCGAGCCCTATAAGTATGTTTCGGTATAAGTTTACACGCCAAAAACCACTGAGCTAATTCTCTTTAATTAAAGCACCAATGAGCATTTATAACTCGATTTGAATTAATTTATACAACTAATGAAGTGATTCCAATCAAAATTTAAATCCGCTGCCCAGCACTTGAAAACGTACCCCTCTGGTCCGATCTCAAGGCGGGTGCCTGAAGAGACGACACTTACGGAGGTGAAGCACAGTAACGACTTGATGGATGATGGACTCCAGTGTAAGCGACACAAGTGTAGTCCAAAAATGTAGATGTAAATTCAATTATTTTATGCCACTTACAGTACATAAATGGAACAGATGGAAGAAATATTCACATTCTGTAAAAGCAAACAGCACATCAAATGTACTTACATTATCAGCAAAATGTACTTTAAGTTGGAAAACTTAAAGTAGTCCGTGTCTTGCAGTAAATTGTCCCATCAGTAATTTATTGTTTTATTGTTCATATTATAACAGGGGTCAGCAACCTTAAACACTCAAGACCTGTTGTTAAAATGAACATAAGACTGCATATATACAGTAATTTGTTTGACCTTAAGAATGGGGTGGGGCATTTTTTTTTTTTTACTATATTGCTTAATATCCCCTACATACAACGGTTACAACCAATTAATTAAACGCAATAAACAAAAAAAAAAAAAATGTAGTCACCTGTGGATCAGACAGGACTGAAAAAACTAGGACCATTGAAATGATTGAATAGTGATAACTCAAATGCCTTTGTACCCCCCTCCCCCCTCTGCGCTCCCCCCCTCTTTGTACATGAATCGTGTGTTCTCAGTGGCTTGGAGCACTTGTACAGGAAATGAAGCCAGAGCCAGCACTTGGCTAGCTGGATCAGCTGTGGTATGAAAAAGATTGGGCCCCCGATCTTTTTCAAGATTATCCTTTAGAAATCATTGGTTGTTTAGATCAGCAATTTCAGTTATGTTACTTTCGGCTTTTCCCTTCAGGGGTCACCACAGCGAATCACACTCGCATGTTGATTTGGCACGGGTTTTTACGTCGGATGCCCTTCCTGACACAACCCTCTTTATTTATCCAGGCCTGGGACCGGCACAATGAGACATTGCCCCCTTATATATAGGGATATGTATGGGGTATCTTCGGTACCATAGTCAGTGGTGTAAACCACTAAGCTACCCAGTCGCTACCGGTTTTCAGTTTTTTCAATTTCAGTTAAATACATCATATAGGAGACAAACACAGTGATGTTTGAGAAGTGAAATGAAGTTTATAGGATTAACTGCCTACTTTTGTTTAAGTAATTATTGCACACATTCTGTTAATGATTTAATGATTTCAATGATTTATAAAGGAAAATCTTGAAAATGATCATTGACGCCCAACCTTTTTCATACCACTGTATATTAGGACGTAAAGTTCACTAGCAAACTGTTGTCACTAACAAAAATCACTAGAGAATGTAACGGTGGCTGTTCTGTAAGAGCAGAGTTGTTGGGGGAGACTGAATGACGTACACATGGATCCGCAAGCTGAGGCTAGGGTCAGGGTCAGAGCCAGGGCCACAGATAGCCTATTTGTGCAGTATTCCTGAACCCTCAAAAACAAGTATTGTGTGTGCCAGTACTCTGGAGGCGTGGCTTCGGGGGGATGTCTGAAGAAAGGGGTTTGGACTTTTGTGTTTTCAAAATGTAATTTGCTCCATTTTCCCAACATCTTTTACCCCATCTGTGTAAGAAAAGAAGAAAAAAAACTACCTGTATGTGGTTCAGCACTGGACAGCGCCAGGGCAGCTCTGTCCAATGCAGGAGATACAATGGAAATGAGCAAAAATGGACAGTTTGAAAAGAAAAAAAAAAACGAGAGAAAAAGTGGCTCCGTCTCCCAGGTAGGAGCCAGCTCCTATCATTGACTTGACAGAGCTGACTAAGAACTGTTACGTTCACGACCAGCATGTCATTAATCAGAATACAGGCTTTAACCTCGTCTACTAACACATGGAACTGATGGTTTAATCCTTTTGCCATAATTTTGTTGAGTGACAAAAAACTAAACACATTTTACCTTAAAGTTAAAAGCTTTCCATAATCTTCAAATTTAGAATTATATATATATGTGTGTATATATATATACTATTATCCTCTGTATTTTGCTTCTTTTTTTTCTTTTTTTTTTTTACAATGGAAACCAGGTATTTTCCTATGTTTAAGTCACTGATCCTGTAGATGTTCATAGAAGCTCAGATTAAAGTGGATTGTCATAATATCAGATACTGAGGAAAATGTGACTTTTTCAACAAAATATATCATTAACTGATATATATATATACACACACACAAACTGAGTGTGTCCATTCACTGTCATCGATCAAACTCCAAGGGTTTTAATAGTGAATCCATGTTATAGAAAATGGCGGTGTTTGCATGTTCAGTCCAAATGAGTTATATGTGATGATCATGAAAAAATGATAAACTGTATTTTACATACATGAATTACATGTATTGATAGAACTAGTGGATCGACAGATATTAAACATTTTAGATCAGTAAATGGTTTTGGTTGCTGGTAGTTGTTTGGGTTCAGGTTGAGTGTTTTCTATTATTATCTAAAAAGTCAACTTATGAGCTCAGAAACATTTTTAGTTTTGTGGCGACGTATTTTGAAGCTTATCTTTGTGGGGTTTTAGAGAACGTAGCATCTGAAGGAGGATCATTTTAAGTACAAAACAAGAAAAAAAACAAATGTAATGAAGTATAAAGAGTAATATTTGCCAATGAAATGTAGTGTTAAAGTTATAATCAGATTTATTCCACTTCAGTTCATCACTTGTACCGACAATACAGAAGAAGAAATGTGTGTGTGTGTGTGTGTGTGTGTGTGTGTGTGTGTGTGTGGGGGGGGGGGGGTGCTTA
>JAPSES010000124.1:1745943-1770493 GCA_029822895.1 Maxillicosta whitleyi | reverse complement strand
CCCCCCCCCCCCCCCCCCCCCCCCCCCCCCCCCCCCCCGCCCACACGTACAATAGAACTCTAATATTTATCCAATTTCTGGAGTTGTCAGATTATTCAAGTCATCCTGTAAACAGTGTAATCGGATAAACGCACCTGGATTTCTTTCCTGAACTTCAATGTCTTCGTGCATCTGTGCTTGTTAATGTGATTTATTTCATTCTTTTTCATCTGCGCATGTGTCTATAAAAACAACAAAACAAAAAAAGATAAGGAATCGGACATAGTCAAATGTGATTTGAATACAAGCAGAAAGTTTAAGTCTACCGTCACTACATGAAATCTGATAATGGGCTCTAATATTTAAAGTGTTTTTTTTTTTTGTTGTTGTTGTTGTATCACATTTTTAAAGTACGTGTAAATGTGCCAGATCAGATAATTACAATGATCTGAGTACACAATGAACACAATACTAATTTGCAAAAGAATTTTATGTAACATTTGTTTAAATCATAACATGAAAGTAAGATTAAAAGTGTGTATTTTCTATTTTCTGTCTGTGTGGATTCGTATTTTTCTGCCAGGATTGGGTTAATATTATTTCTTTCTTCATCCACAAAAGAAAAATAAAGGGAAGAAAAAAAAAAACAGCTTAGAATATAGAACCTTAGTTGATAGAAAAATGAATACACCTCACAACAAAAACTACTATATTTAGTACTTTGTGTGACATTCATGGTTTTTAAAGGACTATGAACGAACAAGCAATGTTCAAGTTGACCTTCACCATACTCATGTGAAAAGATTTGTTTACTTTCTCAGGTTTCATACTGACAACATGACAGGGAAGAGCATTTTAGACTCACTTGTGGTTGAATATAATCATAATAAGAAGAATTTAGTCGATGTTGTAGCTGCACTCCGAGGACTTTCAGTTCATTTTACTAATATTTGCAACACGATCTTGGATGAATTTGTCAAGAAAGTACTTTTTGTGTGTGCGTGAATGAATAAATCTTCATTGCAATCAATTGCCAATCAGAGGTGGGAGTATTTTGTCGTGTAGTATCCCATAGAAAATATTGATTCTGTTGGGGCGTACTCATTTATGCTGTGCGCTGTACATACATGCTAACTAATAATTATCTAAAAATGTAGAATTATTAAAATATAGTCTAATGTAAAGTGCAGGTTCCACTCCTGATAACTAAACACTGAACCAATAGTCTACTTTAGGACACCTTGTGAAGACACCTCACTCTGTATGCGATGGGATGCTCCCTTTGACAACTACCCCACCTTGGCACAACCCATTATTATGATTAATAAGGTCTCTCTCCCTGAAGGTAATTACAGCTATTTGTATATTTCCGTATGTATGTAGTTGTTGATTTACTAATTTGTGATGTGGAAGTCATTGTCAGAAGGCCAATTTGAGGATCCTTTGTGATAAATGATGGTATCTATCGGAGCCAGCGGTGTGAGACCGGGTTATGACTAAGGTCATTCCAAATGGAGTTTGCGGGACTGTGGGTGCTTGCAAGTCAGTGTCATCAACATAGATCATGGAGCCCCTCTCAATGACCGAGCCGCTCTGCCGCTTTTTAACTGCCGCTACAGAGACAAGATGGGAAGATGGGAAAAAAAGAGGGTTGTGTTTTTGTGCACTCGCAGGTAAATGAGGAAAAAGAGGCAAGATGGAGTGACGAAGGCAGCCCTGGCTGACTGTGTTCGGTGTTTAAGATCACAGGTAGTGGATCGGCTTGGCCTCCCCTCTGTGCCTCCTTGATTTATCATAAGTGGAACATGTTAACTGCTGCGTTTAGTGTTGCCAGATAGAATAGCCATCTTCCCCTACGCTCCAACACCACCTCGTGATCGTTATGTCATTTGTTTATGATCCACGGCTCTCTCATAATGGCCCGCTTGGCATAATGCTATCCATCAGTCTTCCCAATGGCCTACTTTCACATAGACACCTTTCCCCCTCCTCTATGACGCATTAACACAAAAATGTGTTAAACCAACGATTGACTTTGACATAGTGATATGAGGACGTAGGTGTGTTTTCAGAAAGGCAGAGTCATTGCTGCTGAAGAGGATCATAATGCGTTCCACGGCTATTTGGCAAGTGCATCCAGCTTTATGTTTTTACAAGACCTTAACGTGGGGGAGAGAGGGGAGCTGAAGGCATCCAGAAAAAAGCTTTAGGTAATCGACGCAGGAAATTGAAAGCGGCAGGCATCTATTTTAGATTCAGCACACATATGAGCTAAGTTGAAACTTGTAAATGTTGGTCATTGCTGTGCAAAAATCAGACTTGGACTTTATTACTAGTGGAATAAAATGTTAACTTAAGGTTAAATGTTAACCTATCTGGTTGTGAAGTTTGCTACTCTCTTCACTTGACATTTTAAAATTGACTTGTTTGTTAGTGTCTGAGTATGTTCTCTCATCTTTCAGTTCTACAAAAGTGTTTTGTAATCTTGTTAAAATTTGTCTTTTTATCCAACCATAACTGGTTGAAAATGTCAAGGTGTGACATAAGCGGCTTAAATGCTGAATGGTGTCCATGGGTAGTAATAATTCTACCCGAGCACATTATCTACTGACATTTGGTGTCTGTAGCACAGAGATCAGTGTCTGTCATCTAGTAATGACCCACAGAATTATTGGAACCATTGAAAAAGTTTTTGTATGTGACAGAGGGTGTAATATCAAGGATTGCCTGTTTCATTTGCTGCAACCTGACCTGACCTCTTTTACAGGCTCGCAGCCTCTGTGGTTAGTCAAAATGTCATTACGCTCATGTGCCAATCACCCATGCTGAGGTCGCAGCATGCAGCGAGACTGGAGGAGGGCTGACCTAATAAAGAATACCTTTACTGTACATTCTGATACAGATGAGTGGCAGCAGATACGGATGGGTTTGAAGCGAGGGACTCGCTTCAGTTAGTGAGCTGCTAATACCTGGCAAATCACACTTCGGAAGTGTTCATATTTGGAGCCAGACCGGATTACATTGTGTTGTTATCAGACAGAAGGTCCCGAAGAAGAAATGTGCCTGTGGTTACACAGTAGGAGAGATCTGTCTATTGGGTTTTCACATTTGAGTGAATATTAACTCTTTACTCAGAAAGGTGGTAAGTTCAGCTTGTGCCATTGGAGATTAGCAATTAGGAGCAGGAATTTCATACTGTAAAAAGACCATTAGGAACTGATTTAAAAAAAAAAATATCTCAGCTGTGTGTGCTGGTGTGTGACATTGTAGTCATACAATAAAAATGACAGTACAGCTGGTTGAAAATGGCTTGGACTTGACTTGACTTTGGTTAAAATGGAATTAAATTGGTATATGTTCTATTTTCGACAAACAGAAGCAGAAGAGCAGTAACGGCTTTGTAGTAAATTTGGTTGTATTTGAATACTGTGAAAGTGATGACACAGAGCAGGAGGAGAATCTTACCTTTCAGTCTCAAGGACATTTGTTTGTTTACTTTAAAACCAAGTTGACAAGCTCATGAAAATGTCTGCATACTATATTTGCCTTGTTGTAAAAGGTTGACAGACATGAGCTGTAATGGTTATTATTGGTTAGTGATCACAGAACCACTGGGATTTGACTCTGTTGCTCCACTGCTACCATGCAGCAGTCAAAACAAGGAAAAATATATTATTTAAGACAAGGTGATGGTCACAAATTGATAAATTTTTAATACTTTATCAACAGTGAGGAATTTCAAAAATCGTGATCCAACCCAACCATCAATAGTTTGTTGTTTTATATATTTATCTTCATTTTGCGATCACTTGTGTTTGATGATTGCTTCTAAATGTCAGTATTTACTTCATCTGAAGGCTGACAAGTCCAGTTCGTGATCAACATGGCTTATTGCAGATGGAGAATTTCTGCAGGCGGACAGTGATGTGTGCCTTTTCTGGAGTATTCTCCCCTCCCTTTTCTTTCTTCTGCCAGCATATGCAGTCTGCCAGAGTTGCCACAAGGCTTTGGAGTAGTACCTCTTAGAGCATGTTTACATCTGGTGCTCTTAGGGAACTTTTGGCCCAGTTTTGGCCAAGATGTAGTGGACCTTACAAGATTTTCACACATTCTCATTAGGCATCCTTATAAAGTGTGTTAGCCAGCACAGATGGCCATCCACAGAGGTGGACACCATGCAGAGACATGTATTCAGATGTTAGGATTACAAATGTGCATTCCCTGCTCCCCTTGTGGAAATTTTCATCCATGCTGTTCGTGCACAGCAACTATGACTTGGTTGGTTTTCAGAATGGCTTCCTCAAGATTTATTTATGAACTGAAAAAGAAACCATGACTTGACAAGTTTCCCATATCACCAGTCGATCAGAGCACATCAGAAACTTCCTGCCAGCTCTCTGTATTTTGATAGGGCACCCTCTGTGTTTGACTGGCCCGACTTCTCTGTGAATAGCAGGGCAACTGCACTGGCAGATCCCGAGGCGTATGCAATGTGTCTTGGTGGGGCTGCACACCCCTGCAAATGTAGAATCCTTAAACATAGCTCAAGCTGTGTGGGCAACAGAGTGACATGGCAGGAATCCTGGGGATGCTGTGGCAGTTTACTGGCTCAGAAAGGCTTAAACACCAGGTTGCGCCGTGTTTTATCTCACAAGAGCTCACCAACAGCAGTGAGGGCGAAGAGGGAGGGCTGTAGGCAGATGGGCTTCAGACCCACACCTTCAATCTGAACTTCCTGCACACTATAACATGACACCCATGGGCTTCACACATGTACAGACTGAGTGAAGTGACACCAACTCCATCTTAACACCAGCAGGTTTAACAGCTTAATATGTGTTAGTAGGAAGTGCTAACAATTATAAGGTTGCCATGCTATGGGTCACAATTATTGTTAAGCAAACATATATTTCCATTGAGCCGTTCTATACTTAAAGTTTTATCTGTCGGGGTTTTCAGACTGGTAAAATTTCATACTGTCTTCTACTTGCAGATCATTCATTTATCAGAGAGGGGCAGTGGACCAGCCCACCTACGTCACAGCAACATCATTGTGACGCTTCTTGACGAAGGCTACAGGAAGTAGCTGAAACTAGTCAAGCAGGTAAACAAACAACTGCTCCTGATAAATGAATGATCTGCAGTAATAGGGTTTTCAGACATACATGGATCATAGGACAGTGAATGCAGTGAGTTACTAGGCTAAAGAAGAGGCGTGTATAAGCACAGATAGGATGGAGAGAGTGATGCTCAGCTCAGGAACTAAAAGAGATCATCCTTCACTCAATTTTGTAAGTTTATTTTGAGGCCGGATTAGACTGTAACATGCCGCAATGTATAATCTCAACGATAGATATAAATGTTGAAATAACTCTAAATGCACACTGGTGGCCTTTTATATACCTGGGTGGCCTCTATGTATGGGAAACACAGATGGAGAAAAATAAATGAAAAGGTTAATTTTGTTGCCACTAAAGTATTATTATACCATTACTGCAGGCAGAACTTTTAGCAGCATTGCTTTCACGCTATCATGCTGGAAAATACACTAAGAATTTTTGTATTTTTGTGTTTTTTCCATCTACTCTTTATTACTTTTACATCCTTATTTCTGTTTAAAAAAACAAAAATGACTAGTTTCTTTTTCTTCTTTTGCTTCTCGTCTGATCTGACTTCAAACTTATTGTAATTCTTCCAAAAGTCAGAATCATCCAAATCCAAATCGATGTTTTGAGCAAACAAACCGAACTGAAAGCATCCCTTTTTATCTGACCGGGGCTTGTCTATTTTGTCCAGAGTGTGGTTTCACTCCTAAGTTTTGCTCTAAAAGTCCAAACAAATTAGGTGAGAACATGCACATAGATTTTTTATTATTTTTTTTTTTAATTTTTATCCTGATCCCATATTGTATTTCTGAAGATAAATACGTAGTAAACAGTGAACATTACTTTGCTTGGGCTATGCACTTAGTACAGTCAACGTGTGCTGTGTGCTGCTAGGAGATTTAGCCCCAGCACAGACAGTGGCAGCTTTAGCATGTGTTCATTAGTGAATGCTGGGGAAGCTTATCATTCTGAATGGCCTCATTAGTGATAGGGATTAATATGCGGCAGGTTCATTAGAGAGACAGGCGGAGGAGTGTGTTGCCAGAATTGCAAAAAGGTTTCTAGTCTGGGCTGGCCCTCTCCTCTTATTGTTTTAGCTGTTAACAACAAAGCTTCTGAAGCCTGATTGGCCTATCTCAGGAGATAACACCACCTATATTAATGCTAAATAACAAACACTTGTTGGAGTTTTGGCTGTCCGCTTTGAAGTCATGCTGTGCTGTGTAACAAGTGGATCAGGTTATTATCTCCACATTAAAGTGCACATTTAAAAAAAAATCTCAGTGGTGCTTTACCCACTCATTTATTCATGTTTTTCTTTTAAAAATACAGTCATCATTGTAATAAATCATAAATGCCAGTAAGGGATTAGTTGTCAAGTCAGAATTATAGTGTCATAATGTAATTTCCCAACAATGATGTTTCCTAATATTACAAAAACATAGATGGCAGTGATGAAACATATCTAAAAACAATTAAACTAAGCTTCAGTATCATTTTTTACACAGGACTTTTCCCTACCATTACAAGAACAGCATCCAAGCAAAGCCAAATTAATGCAAAATTAGTGGGAGAATACCTGTGGAACTAATTCCAATGTCACACCAACATGGATACTTTTTAAGCAGATAATTTCTTTCTCCTTCCATTGTCTTACCAAACATCTGTGTTGACATGACAACACAAAAACGACTACAACTACCAACAATCAGACAGTTGTGTTGTTTCTGTTGGATTTAAGGCAGTAGACAGAGCAGTCCCAGGCTTTAATCTGTCATAATCTGTGATCTGGGAAGTTATAATGTTATGTTACCTTCATTCTAAACATCACAAGGATTTGTCTGTAACGCTGTTCTGGTTATTCATCCAAAGGTATCCATGCTGGCTTCAACATACTGCAGGTCATACACTGATTTATGCACCTGGATTTGATGATTTAGGTGCAACTTGATTATACAAAGCAATTTTAGACCTGTGCTAGTTGTGTTGTGATGCTCTCATTTAACCACAAACTGGAGTGTTTGTCTTCTCTTTTCTTCTGCAAGCATTTTTTTTTTTTAAGTTTTTGCTGTCTTTAATGCTGCTTATGCGTGGAAATCTGTTTTGCAATATGTGGAAATGGCAGAAGTCTACTGAGGATGTGAGGAAAATGCTGTTAGGGATATGAAACTTTTTTTCCTGAATTCAATGAACTATGGTCAGGATAATTGCTCATAAACTGTGTGAAACCAAAACCAGTTCCAGAACCCTATTACCACTGGTTTAAGGGTATCATCAGGGTATATGGCAGTATACAGCAGTACATGGCGTATACCTACTTATTTTTCCGTCAGCTTTGTGTATATCCTCTTCTGTGCCACCCTGATGCACACCATTCACTAGTATCTGTGAGCCAAGTTGCCCATTTTTCCCCCCAAGAATGGTGAAGCCATGACCCGCCCTACTCTGCCTCTAATTGGCTTGTAATCACTGCCTTCGCTGATTAATTTGGTTAACTTCAGGCATGAGGACTAATGAGCCAATCAGAGGCAAAGTAGGGCGGGTCATGCCGAGGGAAATGTTGGAATCTGGCGCCGGCCGCCCCTGGAACCTGATTGGACACCTCAGTTCCAGTGCCCTTCCAGTTGGTTGACAGGTCATGTCTTGTTGGAAGATGCGTGATTATTGGAAATGCGAACGAGAACGGCAAAATAAATGTCTTTCAAGTGAGCGGCACGTATCGAGATAAAATATTTTTATGGAATACATAATCTGAGGAATGTTTTAAGGTGGTTTGAGTCACGCAGCTGCTCGTGTGACCGGTAATATCTATAAAGTTATGGTAATTGTTTAATAGTGAACAAATACTACTGAGAGACTTTTTGGTCAACTAAATACAGTAATCTTATATACCACTATTATTAAAACAGGGTGTTTTTTGGGACTACTTAAAAAAATAAAAGCCAAAAAACATTGACAGTATGCCACTGCCTATTACACAAGGATGCAGGATTGTTTATTGTCATTTCCACTGTGCACTTACAAACACAACACAATCAGATTACATTTCTCAATCTTTGACTGCAGTGCAAAATCAATATCAATAAATAAATAAATAAGTATCGTAATAAATAAAGTGGAATAAAATCATCATAAATGGCATAACTGGTCATTTAGGTGTAAATCCAAATCCATCACTTGTCCATTTCCCAACATTGAAAACCTGTAACTGGATGAGATGCAGGACAGAATGTATATCATTCAGCTGTTTCACAGAGGAAAATACTTGTGGGTGTAGTGTGTTCTCAAGCACCAGATCAAAAACCTCTATACAAAGCAAAAACTCCATTTACAGTAATGCATAAATATTCTGCCTGGGAGATTGAGCTATCTGCACAGCGCAGTCTCTTGTCTTTGTATTGAATCTCTCAAAGCTGCTGCTGGCCTCCTGCATACTTGTCCTGTGCCAATAACATGCTGAGACGGGGAGGAGTGTGCGACACATTAAATATTAATTGCAGCTCTGTCGTGTGTTTGAGTTAAAAAGTGGAGCAGATTGTTGTTTTTACACAGGGCTTTAAAATGCCCTTGGGTCAGAAAAACCTCTGTAGGCATGCTTTGTTCCTACCATCTCCGCAGTTAAGAAAATGTGCTCTCGTACTGATATTCAGCTATGTTGCGTTCTGATCTGCTCTATCTCACTGAACCACCAACTAGTACATTAAATATTAAAGTAATCATACCTTCCACAGAAATATATTCTATTCAATAAGCTTTGTCTAAAATCAGCATTTAGAGACAGATGGATAGAAGCCATTTTGTTGCATGTGTAATTTGACAAGTTTTAATAGTAGCCCTACATCCTTTCAGCTGGGAGAAATGGAAATTACTTTCATAATATTTGGTGTAATCTTAAAATATATTCTGTAGTTCCCTTTGGTGTTCGCAGTGTGAGGTGGTCCCCTGGCTTTTTTTTCTCTCTATTCTATGAAAAAGCTCAACGTCTGCTGAAGGGATTGACACGAAATGTTGTCTTCTCTTTCAGAGCTTGGTTTAAAAAACAGTTTTCTCATCCAAATGTACATGCAAATTAAAATTCATTTCAATTATCCCAAATTTTGGGGGTCAATTCTTAACCCATAAAGACCCAAACAACCAAAAGCATCTACTTCTTAACACCTGTTGATCCACTAATTCTATCAATACATGTAAATAATTGATGTAAAATGCAGTTTGTCGTCTTTTCGTGGTCATCAGATATGACCCATTTGGACATTCAGAGGCTCTGTAGTTACCATGGAAACACTGTCATCTTCTACAACTTTGATTCACTACTAAAACTCGTGGAGTTGCATCAATGACAATGGATGGAAACATTTTGTTTTTATGCTCAGTTAATGATAGATTTAGCTGAAAAAGTCACTTTTTCTTTTTCGGTTTTGATGTAATAACCCTTAACTTTGCTCTGAGCTTTTATGAACATTTATATGATCAGTAAATTAAATGTAGCAAAATACCAGACATTATTTAAGGAAGGTTAGCTACAGTGGAAAATTCATTTCAGAACTGCCATAAAAGTAACACTGGGTCTTTATGGGTTGATGTAATATGTTTAAATATCAGATTTTTAGAGTCCTTGACAATATGCATTTTTTTTTATTTTTTTTTTTATTCAACCAAAACTGAAGCAAATCAGGTTTTTATGAGATCTGAATCTGAATATATTTGGTAGTACCCATGCCTAGTTTCCTCTGCCTCCGTCTCCTCTAAGGCTGACACAGTTTAGAGTGAAATTTCTCGACAGATGTCCCTGTTGGACGGACTGCTACTCATGTAGGTTTCTCTCGGAATGAACAAATGTCAGTTGATGATGTCTGAAGGTACTTGCTGTACGTCGCTCAACAGACTCTGTAGCTGTGGACTGCATAGAGAACAGAGTGACAGGATGTTTTTTATTTGTCACAATCAGTCAAAGATTGATTCTTTTATTCATTAGTTTGTGATTTATGATTATTTTAATCTCCTGGACCTCTCTGATACTGTGAATGTGGCTTAAAAGATTGTTTAACCTAAAAGGCCACATGACAAATCACAATAACGGATCCAAATTGCACAGGAATATATTTCACAATTTTCAATTTGCATAACAGAAATCAGATACAGTGTTCTCTGTCTAAGCTGCCAGACATCGGTAAATCTTGCCAAAACAAGTCTCCACATTAACAAATAAAAAAATAAAACCCCCCCCCCCCCCCCCAAAAAAAAAAAAAAAAAAAACAGCTCACTGTTGCAACCCAAGCAGGAAAACAAAAAACTCCTCAATTGGATCTCTTCAAACAAATAATTCCTCAAGTCCCTGTACAAAGGGTAATGGAATATGAAATGGAATTTATCCTCAATACCACAGAGATCTCACGTTTCATACAAATTTTCCTCTTCAGGAATGGATTTATATCTGTCTGGTAGAGTAAAAGAGTCTTATATGTCTGTTAATATAGTTTTATATAAGAGTCTGTGTCCTTTTTAATTTAATAGCAACTTCCAAGCTTCTGTAAAAATGCCCGAGACATTTTAAATAACTTATTATTATTATTATTTGAACTTTTTTTTGCATTATACACTGCAAGGTATTCCTGGAAAACATAAAATAAAATTGCTAAAAAAGTGTATCGCAGCAACCTGTTCAGACTGGGGATAATTGTGTGCACAAACCCATTTAAGTATTGTTTGGTCAGTCTTTCCTCTGGCAACTGAACAATGCAGTTCCACAACCTCACTATTTAACCTCTCTGCTTTACAAGACATGGCTCCTATCCCATATCCCCTTCCGCAGTGGGCTTAGCGGTAAATTTATGCACCCTAAGAAAGTACCCACGGCTCAATGCTGGATACAATTGTTGTCAGGGGCATCCTCAAAATCTCACACTCCCGCACCATAAAATGAAACTGAGCACGCTATTGAATTGTAAAGGTTTGTGTAAGTTGAAGAACAGGCATTGGTTTCATTTTATTCATCACAGACGACAGCGCTCCAATCAAAACCTGCCAGTAGTTCAATTTCCACTGTAAATAGACTGTTTGAGAACCGTACAAGAGAAGTGCATTTTATTATCAATAGTTAATTTCCATGTACTAGTCCATAAATCCATCTGCAAATCAGTCATATCTCCAGGGTAACCTGCTTAATTGGTTGAACCCAGTCATTTACATAAAGGGCTAATTTAGAGAAAAGCATAGCCCCTTGGTACATACCCATATTAAAATTACTAATTGGTTAAATTAAGGTTAAATAAATCAATAGGCCTATTGTAATAGAAGACTGAGGCTTTGCCAACATTTTTGTTTAAATATGTATGTTTTGCTGCATTTGTATGTAGCATCCACCACTGCAGGGACTGCTTAATCTCAGTTTTGGGAACGGACATTGACTTCTCATTAGACATGAGACTACATTTCCACTACAGGAACCGTGCAGTCATTTTACTGAGCCCAGGGCTGTTTGTGCACATCTCCACATCTCCACAGAAGGAACTGCCCCTGAAGGACAAACTCCCTGGACCTCACAGGGTCTAAAAGAGTCCCTACCTCAGGTTAGGTACTTGGGTTAGTAACCCCAGATAACTCCTGAGTGGGGCTTGATTTTTTTACTGGGTGTACTCAAAGCGGAATGTGACATCACCTGAAAGGGCCAAAATGCATTTAGAAGCAGCAGTGGAGACAGTAGTTGAAAAGGCCCAGTGAGAGGATGTTCCTGTAAAGTCCCACCCCCCTTTTACCAGGAGCTTCCTCAGTTGAAACCTGATGAGGTCCCTAGGTATTGAATTCCAAGCGTTTCTGTCCTCCTCCCTCTGCTATCACCCTGTTTTACAGTTAAATTCTACATTTTACCTCACTGTTATTAATACCGATACACACATACCAAGTATATGCAAATGGGTGGTGTTAATGTGTTTTTTGTTTTGGGATCTGGTCATTTTTAGTGTTAGGTAATGACTGCCGCAACTCCCTGCATACATACATATTCATAACAGCCATAATATAATATACGCTTTATTTGTTTCTGTCATTTTCTATAGTGGAGTCTGTAGTAATAATGATAGTGATGATGATGACAATAACAGTAGCAGTGGTAGTAATAGTCTTTTCTTTTTCCTTTATGTTTTAAAACAGAACTAAATGTTGTATCTGTATGGTGGATGACGCTCAAATATGCAGGGATCATCGCAGACACCCCCCACGGTAAGTGCATTAGTATGCAACAGATGCTGCATGTTTCTCTCTCACTAAAAGTCCTCCACAGCATCAAAACTCAAATGGTTCGCAACAGGAAAAAAAGCGGCTAGAGTTAGAGGAAACTAGTGATAGCAGGCATTGCTTGTCTGATAGCTATCTCATTCCCATGTTTACAGTAAAGTCAGCTGCCAGAGGTTATACACCTGCTGTGAAGAGACAAAACTGCAGTACTGCTGTGCACGTTTACATTTAAGCCTTGCATGAATAATAAAGAGGGTTAGTTGGCACATGACACATCAAGCCTGAGCCCTGAAGTCTTTTTTGACACCTGTTGCTGTAATCATCTTCTTCTTTTTGCATTTTATCGCAACATAAATCATTGTAGACAGCATGGTGATGACGATGATGGTGATGAAATTTGCCACAGCCTTCTGGATAATCTGATGTGATCCAAATATAGTGTGCACCAAGTATCAATTAAAGATGGAAAAGCAGTGTTTTATGCATAAATCTCCGCATCACGGAGATGGAGAGTCAGAATGAGTGCTCAAAATCCTGACGTTAGCTGTGATTAACACTGACCTTTACTTCTTAGACATGATAAAATGCAAGCCAGAGACAGCATTTCACATTATTAAAGATCTCTCCAGGACCTTTATATTCAGGTGAGGAGGGTGTTTTGATCTTTGGATCTATGCCATTTATATAGAGACACTAGACTCACTCAACTATGCCTAACTACAGTTATAATCGAAAGTATTAATGTGTAAACATTTTTGACTTCCAGAATCCACATGGAAAAATATGAATAATATATAACAAAAAATAATGAGCAGGCAGTAGCGGAGGTAGTTGTACTCATATTCATTATTTATTTTTAACAAATAATGGGGATTTTGCAGACAAACCTGCCTCTAGATTAAATTCCACAGCCCAATTCAAATGGATGTGCTTTATTTATATGGAAATAAACAGCGTGATCGCGAATGTTATAAGTTGGCAAATGAGCGCGTGATGAAAGCACAGCGGCGCCTCACTTTTTCGCCGTGTTGTTACTCAGCAAACATAATGGCACTACCCCAACTTTGACCTGAATAACAACAACATGCATCCCTTCCATTGTAACGTGAGCATAATGCGTTTTCCCCTCATAACTGTTTTAATGGACTCATTTGCATAAGGAAATGAGTAAATACAGTGTATGTGCTATCTAAAAATAGCATTTCATTGGGTGTATAAAATTGAATTCTGAAGAAGATGAGTGAAGCTGACACCTGTGTCAGTTGTATTTTCCCTCTAGCCAACATGGAACTCAGCATGTCTGACTCACAGGGATGACAGATATCTTCACACACACACACACACACACACACACACACACACACACACACACACACACACACACACACACACACACACACACCTATATATATAATAAACTTGCCAACATATTTAACTGTCTTTTTTGAAGCAGTGACTTGATGAAGTCAGTTACAAGACCTAGATCGTAATTTTACAAGATGTGTGGGAATATGAACTTAGCTTCACACCAGTTCACATTATCCAAGCTCTTTTTTTCCCTCTCTGTTATTTCTTTTAAATTACACCTTCTACTTTTTTACTCAAACATATTTATTACAAGCCAAAGAAACATGAATTAATGCTGTGGCATTTTGGGTGATAAATGGCGCTCTAAATCTTGCATCCATGTGGTCCAAATTAAGGTTTCATTTCATTATAAATTCTGCAGACTCTTGTTTTATGTAGTCTCTCAAGATCAGGCTTTGTAATTGTTAATGCAACATTTTTACCCATTCCAAGGACTCTCAGATCTTATTAAATTCTCTTATATTAAGATAGCAAATGAAGCAAAAAGCTAATATTTGGTGAGTCAAATCTTGGTGACCCTTAGTAGTAGTAGAACATGAAAAAACAAAAAAAAAGCAGTATTTTAAAAACCAGACAGTGTATAGACCTGAATCTCAGTCACCGTTGATGGAAAATGAACAAAGTCGCTTCCTTAAGCTCAGGAAAAGCTCTGTTTGCTTGTCGTGTGTACACGTTTGTTACAGCAAACACAACATGAATTATAGAAACAAACACTTTGCATGTTTAACTTTGTAAGGGGGAAATGAATTTCCAGCTGTTCAAGTCAAGTCACAAAGATCTCTGCCAAACAAAACCATTAAAAAAAAAAAAAAAAACACAGTCCAGACAAACACAAACAATCTCTGCAGAAGCTGAATTGCTTGTCTTTTACTGGCGCAGAGCAATTTATTTCAAGAACGTGAAAGATAAAGAACAGATCTATATACCTTTGGCATGACAAAGGAGGGCGGCAGCAGTGATATGCAGTTCATTACCATCAGGGAGATATAAGTTTCGAAGGGTAAAGACAGGGTTGAGCCTATTTTAAAAAGGACTTTACAGTCTCATGTTCTGCCTGTAAAAACAGAGAATCAGGATGAGCTGCATTAGCATTAATACATGTAAATACATAACCAGTAGACTGTAATTAAATTACAATACAAAATAGCACAATTAAAGGAGTGCATGACATTAAATTGACATTATAGTTAACATGATGTATCACAGGGGGGTTTTATGTTTCCATAAAATACATGCTTGAATGTGTAAATATATAATTGTGGCAGTGAATAGGATGGCAATATTTTCACAGACAGAAAAAAGACTCTGGAGAGCGAGCTGATTGTTGGAGTTACACGGTTCAAAAATAGTTTTATTGTCATTTGAGTTTATTCTTGATCTTGTCAGTGATGATGTTGTTAAATTAGACCCGTGTTTCAGTTGTTAGATGCTTAGTTCTTTCTTGTGATTTTAATATGCTTTATTCTGAACATCAAGCGAAGTTTATTTACACAGAAAATTACATTCAGTCAAGACGTGCTTCAAATTACAAGCCCAAATAAGTAATAGTTGTCACACTGCAGAACATGTAAATAGAAAATGAAAGCTAAAAAAATTAACAGTGGTATTAGACAGTTTGAGCATAACTCATCCATGTTCTGTTTCTTGAACATCAGTTCATTTCTAAATATACTTTCAGATTCAGGCTGCAGCACGTTGAATATAGGTTTTACAAAGTGTGATTAAACCTGATAATTAAAATAAAGTAAATAACAATCTGATTGGAACAGGTGCTTCTAAGTACTCCAGGAGCAAACATTGAACAAGAACATCCAGTTTAACAAAATGAATGTGAAAAAGCTGTTAAAATGTTCCTCAAAGAAAGGGGCTTTGATGTTTCAGCCCCTTTGGTGTAGATAGGAACCGAAGTATTTACTTAATCCGAATGTCTTCCAATTAGGCAAGTCGAAGCTAAACACCCTGATCTCTGGGTCCACGTTACAAACCATCATTCATCTGTAGCTGACAGGACCACATGGCTCAGGATTACTGTGGCACTGCGATGTGTGCTAAAACCACAAATGCCACTTTAGCAGCTTTTGCGTCTTTGATCCAGAGCCACTGTATCCATTTGTTTCATAAAAAGATCTGGGATACTAGTTGGTCTGGACACAATTGATTTCCATTGAGGGATGCCTCTGAGGTCGGTGGAGTCGATGGCACTTCTGGACACAGTTAACATTTGTTTTTGTTTGTTTAAACTGGTTTTTGCGGCTGTAATGTCATATTGTTGAGCTTTGCCACAGTAATCCTGAGCCCATGTGGTTCTATCAGCTACAGATCAATGATGTGATTTTTAGGGTGTGGTGTTGTTCGAGGGATTAGATATCACAACTGCTGCGCTTTGGCACTGAGATCTGTTGTTGAATCCTTGAATCTTTCAATTAAATTATGTACCATAGAGGAGTGTTCCTGTTGCCAAATTGTCAATCTTGAGCCCAATTTTGCTCCTGAAGGACCAGAACTTTCCTGAATACCAATCACCAGTTTACATCCCAGTTCACAATGTTGTTTGTTCACTTCAGTGTGTATTACCCTTTTTCCAGCTGTGTCTGGAATGTGTTGAAGTGTGACTGTGAGAGAGCGTGAGGAATTTCCATATCTAAACAAATGAAATTAAGTTGAAAAAACATGAAATGTGCTGTGCTATATACAGGTTAAAGTACATTTTAATATCAATATCAATGCTTTATTTGCACTTGTCATACTGTGCTCAAGAAATAGGAAATAGAAGGTATAATTATTTTAAAAAAATCTGTATGTATTGATGTTTGTAACTTCAGACTGAGACACAAAAGCAAATTTCATAAACACAATGCATGTTTTATAGCTACAGTTGGAGCTTGCATTGTGAGTTTAATGTCAAAATCAATTTTCCCCATTGGAAATCATTGGAATCCATTAATCTATTCCAGCCCCTCCCCCCAACCGCACTTTCACACCTAACTTATTGGTAACTTATACCAACAAAAGCTCAGCATGTTATCCGTGTAATAGCCAATAGAGACAAAAATGCTGGAGGACAGCTTGTAGGTATTCCGGTGGTGGGTCCTCCATCACTCTGCTCACCAGTGCATCTCCAGGAGTACTGACAGATTCCTCCCGTCAACTCCATTTTTATATCGCCTACTGGGCTCCAGAGCCACATGTGGATCTTTCATCCCTCTGCTGGTTTGGAAAACTAATAATGAGTATTTAACTTAAATTGATTTTATTGTAGTTTGTTAGTTTTTTTTGTGTCTTACAGGTATTATCTCCTGCTCCGGGCGCTGTCCAGATGGGAGGTGCTGAAAGGCTTTACTGTGTGTCTGGAGGAGAAGAAAACAGGTCAGACCAATGGTTTTTCGGAAAAAGAAATGTAGCAAAATGACGGCACAAAAAGCCCGAAACTCAAACACAAGACAACAGAGATTCTTCCACCGCGAGGCAGCCGCATGAACTGAACAACTGAGATAGGATGCTGGGTGGATGTGACAACTAGCAGCGGAGTATCTGAAGCTCACTCATAACTCCGAGTTTGACTTGCAACTTAAAGCAAAAAGTTGAAGGAGTGCCTGCTTATAAGTCTGAAAACTAAAGTTGAGGCACTCGTAAGTCATGGTATTACTGTACCACATGATCACGGCAACGCATTATTATGGATCCATGTATTCTTGCACAATTTATGATGATAACTGCCTTAGTTGTGTGCTCCGTATTGTGACAGAAATGGCAGAATTACACTTAATAGTGATGGTAGTAGCACAGGAAATGTATTTTCAGAATAACTGTTACTGGTTTGTTGTTCCTCTACAAATGAAAAAAACAAAAAAAAAAAACATCATGGCTGATGGAACAAGAGCGGCTCTACCTCCCATTGCACTTAGTTACACAGAAATGCTTTTAATGCCATAGCTGAAATCTCTGAAACATAGGTGCTAAAATAAAATATCCTTGGTTATCATTTATTTTATATTATTTTCCCTTTTTCTATTTTAATTAACATATTATGAAATTCAGTTTAGGAAACCAGAATAATAGACATAAATGAAAGGAGAAATGTGCAGCAAATACCTCATCAGGTTTCCTCTTGAGAATTGCACTATTTTCACCTCTGTGTTTAGCAATTAAAGCCCATTAGATCACAATGAAAAAGCAATTTTCAAGTATTTGTACTTAATTCAATTGTAAAACATGTTGCAAGTGTAGCTAATTTACACCAGTTTCCCCTGAAGGCTGCAGATAATGTGCAGCCACACTTCTCTATGTTCATTTTTAAAGTTGAACACAATGGGGCAAGGATGGGGACCATGAGTAGGACGGGGTTTTTAGATGCATTTAATTGGAAAAGGGATGGGATAAAGAGTGTCAAATTAAGTTTATCACAACCTGTATCAGAATGAAAATAAGGTGTCTGCGCCTTATTCAACACTTTTTAAAAAAAAAACTTTCTTATAGAACTTTTCAGTATTTAACAAATATGACACGTACTGAAACCGGATTCAACAGTGTTTTAACAGCATACATGGTTCAACAACAATACAATACTTTGTTTGGCAGAGGCAGGTTCTGGCCAAACACATGACAGTGCAGTTCACACTCTAATTAGTTTCTCTGTTCATAGATGAAAAAACACAAAATCACTGATATACTGTTTCCTGCACACAGTTTGGTTGTCTGACATGGCTCCTCAAACAGAGGTCACCCTTAGTGACATAACATAAAACACTCTGGATGACTGATACTGATGATTGATCAGATCCAAACAAAAAATGACACTTATTATCACTCTTGTACACACACACACACAAGGAGAAATACATTACAGGCAAGTGTTCGGGACAGGGTGATGATCATAGCTGAAGCTGTATTGATTGCGTCCAGTTCGTTTCATGCTGCCTCTGTTTTTATGGCTGATTTCCTGCAGGGTCACAATTGATTTTGAAGGATGTTGCCTTAATTTTGACTTAAGATTGTTTGCACTCTGTAAGCAGCGGCTGATTTTGTATTTTTAAGGCCTTTGTGTGAATCTGTGTATCTTAGAAGTCTTAGAACATTTGACAGATCTTATCTTCTACAAATAGGGTATTAAAACATGACATGTAGAAAACACGATGTCTTATCTAGTGGAAGATTTTATTTAAGAATACCTGAACAGATTAATTTGTAAAGCACACCTCTGAAGGATTACAAAGAACTGCGTTTTGCTGGTGCAGGATATGACTGGACAGTTTCATTTAAATGTAAATTGCAGACTATAGCGTCAAATCCTCGTAAAACCAAACCCAGGACAAACGGTGACACATAAACAGATGCAGAAAAGCATGTTAAACATTCGAATGTTTCAGAAGATAAAGATGTTATATATGAGTATTGCAGGCTGATTCAAAGGAAAGAGTGCAGCATTTAATGAGGTTGCCATGGCTTCCACTCTTCCCAGCTGGTTAGTAATAACGTGCCACCGAAGGGCACATCTGTGATATTGATGATGCTGAAGGGAGGACCCGTCTCTGTACAAGCATCTCCACCTTTCCTCTTCATAAAACAGCACTTTAATGTCATGCATAGGTAATGTGACTTGAGGCCCTTCAGATGAGACATTTGTGATGATGAGACAAAACTAAGGGTTTAAGGGTGACATTTTTCTTCAGATCATGTGGGCACATGCCGGATCTAACATGCACCCATGATCCATGTTATCCATTACAACCTTTTTGGATTCCTGTAAATATTGGAAACCACACCGTGGACTGATGTAATTAATTTCACAGTCGCAATAGGCCTATTTAATAACAAAAAAAAGTGTAACAGATGTTCTCGCAGATCTGACAGACAATTTGTTAAGCTGTTTGTTTTATCCGAGGAGCAGAAGGTTATCATTTGATTGTGAATTGTCAAACAGTTGGTGGCTGATACACATGAACACACACTATTTCCGTTAAACACATTTCATTAGTGTAGGCAGGAGTCGCAAATGTCACATAGAAATCAAAATAGCACTCGTTCTAATTATATGTCCCTGCGTTGTTTGTTTGGCTCCTTATGTGATAAATGTATGTACAAATAACAATGGATCCCTATTTGTCTATCTCACGGTTAGGTTGGATTCTCAAATTGAAGATGTCGTCTGACTGGACAGTGTTCTACATTCTATTAGTTCTGTCACCTACAGGCCATTGTTATGAATAACAAACCAGTGTTTTGTGCAAAAGCCAGTTCGACTGCTGGGAGATAATTGAAGCTATCACAGCTGCAGTGTAGCGGAAGTGTGTGTGTTTTTTTTTTTTTTTTATTATTATTATTTATTTTCACTGCAAAAATTTGAGTTCTTTTCTAAAGCAGGTTTACCATTTGATTTATTCATTCCATTCTTATCCTTATCTCATTTAACAATAGGGATGAATGAGGTGTAGTCACAAATTCCACCTCCTTTAAAAGCATCATTTCCTGACTGGAGACAGTGGAGTGGTGGATAAATAACCAGTGTGGAATGAATATAGTGAATAAGTAGCTACCTTGCATCATTAGTAGATTGTTTCAGTGTAATTTTTAGATTTAGGTTACCCTGTATACACAGTTTTCTGGTGGTTGGCACAAGAATGATTTGCCTGCTCTTCTGTGAAAATGCCAATGTTTCAGTTTCATTCCAGAGGGAAATGTTGTGCCATTTGCTTCACATTTATCTGAAAACATTAATTGCTAGTTTTGAATTGGAAAATAGTTCGTTGACAGCCATACATTGTATGTGTTGTTCTCAGTGCTACAAGTCTTTGGCAAAACATCTTTTTCTCTCCATTTGTGGCTTTTGTTCATCAATTAATAACTTCGGATCACTAAATCTAAGAATATCTGTGTCAACATGGAAAGAAACAGCAAGGTCACGCCTCATTTTGACCATGTCCATTTTTGTGTCTTGTGATCAGCCTGCGTTGGTATTCTGCAGGGATCGGCAACCCGCAGCTCTGTCGTCTCTCTGCTGGGCTCCCTGTAGCTTTGGGAACATGAATAATGACTATTTGATTAAAATTAATTTAATTTAATTTGTTAGTTAAAAAAAAATGATTCTAAATTTGAAGATTATGGCAATCTTTTAACATTAAAGTAAAACTTGTTTGATTTTTTTTTGTCGCTCAATAAAATAATGTCAGAAGGATTAAACCGTCAGTTCCATTTGTAAGTGGACGAGGTTAAAGCCTTGTATTAGTGATGTGTTGCTTGTGAATGTAACAGCTCTTAGAGTCGGCTCTGTCAAGAGAATGATAAGAACCGGCTCCTACCTGGGAAACGGAGCCACTTTTTTTTTTAAAGCTGCACATATTTGCTCATTTTTACTGCATTGAACGCAGCTGTCCTGGCGCTGTTCATGCTGAACGTCTTCAAAAGGCATAGGTAACCATAGCGCTGTCCAGAGCTAAACCTCATACAGGAAGGTTTGTTTTAAATACGTACCATTGTACAAAAAAAAAAAAAAAAATCAGTTTTATGTTTGTTACCTCCACCAAGGAGGTTATTTTTGCACCCGCGTCTGTTGGTTTGTTTGTTTGTTAGCAGGATTACGCAAAAAACTACTGACCCGATTTCCATCAAATTTGGTGGAGGGGTAGAGTGTGGGGCTGGGAAGTCCCCATTAACTTTTGGGGGTGATCCGGAAGAAATCCTGGATTCTGGATCACTTTGAACTTTTTGTTAACATTGGGGTCAATGGGCCCAAAAATTTTGTTTCTCAGTATCTCGGTTAATCATTGACCAAACCTAATGAAATTTTCAGGAAAAGTTTGCTCTGAGACAAGGAACAGATGATTAAATTTTGGAGGTGATCTGGATCACTGTCTGGATCCAGAAAATTTTTTAAAGGATTCTGGCGTTGCTGTGGTAATAATAACAAATGTTCACCAGATGGCGACTCATGTTTTCTCATATAGTCCATGGACTTAAGAATCATAAAATGCTGTCCAAATAAACAAGGGACTAATAGTTATGGTGGGGGGAGGGTTGCACTTGGTGGAGGTCTGGAGTGCCATTCTAGTTTTAGTGTGTTTCAGTGTTTTATTCTCTGTAGGAAACGAGTCCAAATGGCTCTTTGAGTGTTTAAGGCTGCCAACCCCTGGTCTACTGTATCTATGTACATAAAATGATAGCAACAACAATAGCATATGGGTAGATTTATTTCCTTGGGATTAGCCCTGGCTCTTACAGTGGGATAGTATGTATTTTTTGAAGTCAATGTATTACTTGTGGAAGATCATAATCAGCATTAACCCATTTAGGAGACACGCACAGATGTTCTGCTGCTGTGGAAAAAGGTATATTATTAAAGAAATAATTCATCTTATTATTGTTGGCTAACTTAAGTGAACCCTCTGTGTGTGCATTCAATGGAAAGAAATGGTTTGTTAAGCTGTTTAGATATTTTGTAAAATGGTAAGTTTATGTAGACAAGAGGGAAATATGTGTTTAGAAATCCATCTGTATGAGTGTCAACACGCTACGAGAGACATCTTCTAAATTTCCAGGGTTCAGCTAAAACTCTGGGGTTCAGTCACTCTTCAAAGTTATCATTAGTCCTTCAAGAAAAAAGAAAGTTGACGTTCTTATGTTTAAATAAGCACTTGGATGGGACAGAGTCAATAACTGTGTCCCCGGGCAGCAGCTGGCACTCACCGAAACCACTTCCTTTGTTCAAGGTCACATCATGTTAGCCAAAATGCATTTTAGCCTCTATTTGGCTTTAACTGAAGGTTGCAGGCAACAAGAGGCTCATTGATGCTGTGCGGCCATTTCACTGAAAGTGCTGCATGTCATATGGTAAGAAATAAGAGGGTAATACGCTGTAAATCTGGAAAGTTTACCAAGCAGAAATGTGCATCCAGTTTGTGCGGATCTCTGTTACTTCTCCACATGAGCGCTTGTGTACAACTGAATACGCAATTAGCAGCTGCATTTATTATTTAGTGCAAACACAGTGGGTGCAGTTAGAATACTTTACCCCAAACTGTAACCATAGCAATGATATTGACAGCTGTAAATCATTAAGGTTTGACCAGATGAACCACTCTATATTTAATTTATAATATATAATACCCTGCATTATTCTCATTGATCTTTACATTTGGTCAGATGATGATTGATCTGTTGCTACATGTGTCGATTTTTCTTACCGACTTTTTTTTTTTTTTTTTTTTTTTTCATTGGTTTATGCAAAGATAGGCACCCTTGACTAATATTGACCATAATCTATCCTGTTTCATTGGATCTCTGGGCTAATCCTACATCCTGACACTGAATCACCTATGAGCTTCAGAAATCTATTGAACGTTATTAAAATGAACGCTGCCGTGCTCCTGTCATAGTGTTATGAATAAGAATAAACAGAATGAATTAGCCACCGTTTATTTATGTCCTTTCTTCTTTCGGATTCTGAAGGTGAGGATTGTTTTGGCAAAGTAAAGAAATTATACTCGGCGTCTCATTTGGTCTATCATCGCAATTCTGTAATTATTGGCTGTATGCGCGATATTTGTGGATTTTCAGGGACAAATGTCAGTGAGATTTTTCCCTGAGATAACAGCTGCTGGCATGCCTGCAAAAGAAAAGTAATTAACTCTACTACTTATGCCATTGTATAGCTGTGGCTTTCTATATATCAGATAGTGGCTGAAACACATTAGCGCGTGTGTCCTGGTTATGGTGGCACAACTGTTTTCCTTTATTGCATGAATATATCAGGGAAAAACAGGTTGTGTGGTCAGATTAGATTATCAACAAACCATTGAAAACCTGTGACCCACGTGTGTGTGTATCTGTGGGAAAGAATCTTCTTGTTTTCTCTCATGGTTTTTCAAAGAATGGATTGAAGTTACATATCTCATGCAGCGTTTATGTCCGAAGGCACCAGCGCTAATGTGCTTTATACTTCAGATTACCCCTGTGCACTGTTTCCACTTTGTACCCATGCAATGTATATGCAAAAAGCAGCTTGTTTTTTCCTCTATATGTTCACTCGTGCTGGCAAGGCTGTAAACATTCTCCAGTCTCTGGGTTTGTTTCCAACCTCGGTTCAATTCATACCTGTTTTTGTTGACGATCAGATGTGGGCAAAACGACCAAAACCATCTATCACTGTGTATATGTAATGGTATGTTACAGTCACAATCCCAGGGGTAAAGTCCCTCTTAATTTTTTCGATGTTCTGGACATGAAAGAACTTCTCTTCACTGGATGTTTTCCCTGGACTTCACTCAAAGAACCAGTCAATCAATCATTCGTTTGCTTTTTTTATCGAAGTGCCAGGTAGATTTAACATCTTTAGGATCTTATAAATAAATAAAACATATTAATAAAATAAAAAATGAAAATAAAATAAAAATAAAACATACAAAGGAAATTAGTCTGAGTTAGTTAAGCATTACTTTAAACAGCATTGTCTGACCTTTTTACACAAATTATCTTCTGAAAAGGTCAATTACTTGAGTGAAAATGAAAATGAATTATATTTAAACAACCAATTACTCCTAATATAGTATCTCTTTTCAATTTTTAACCAACCAAATATTTTTAACCAACACATCATCAACTATTTTAACAACTTCTCACCGACAAAATCACATTTTGAACTTGTTAGTACGTCTTAAAGCAAAGTATGTTTTAAACCAATCAATTTAACCAATTGCTTTTAACCATTTTATCTTTACTTATTATGTGTTTGTGTCGTTTCCGAAGCCGCGTCCGCCTTGAACTTTGTCCGGAAGATTTCTCTAAGGCTGTTACTCCGATTTTCTTCAAACTTTGCATGATTGTACTTTGGGTCCACGCAGAGGGCGGAAAGGAAGATGGTTGACCTTGACCTA
>JAPSES010000124.1:1733202-1745843 GCA_029822895.1 Maxillicosta whitleyi | reverse complement strand
TCACATAAAACTTGTTCTGTACTAAATCCACACACTTGTGGATTTTATAATTAAATATCAAACTAAACAAACTTTTATGAATGAACTATTAATAGCCACGTGGGAGCTACCCGTGAGTTTGTTAACAAACACGGTCTATATTTTATATTTTAAGTTATTTATATTTCAAACAGTTTGTTTCACCCACTTAACATAGCCTTTGAAATATACATACTTCAAATTATATACATTCATTGGAACTAATGGATTATCATCACTCTTAAATGACATTAAACTTAAGCAAACTTAATTAAAGTCCAAATCTCCCAGGCACACTTGAATGCATCAAACAAACAACAGACACAGTTGCGAGGCGCTTACCAGCTGTTCACCCAAAGTTGTAAAGAGTTGTGCCACAGTTCAGTCACAAATCATCAGGAAAACCTCTCTTGTGCTGAAGCTGAGAGGTGATTGCTGCCGTTGTCTCTCCATACGACTACTTAAACTGAGCTGGGCTGGACGCCGGACGCTCTTTTCCCTCATTAGCAGGAGGGAGGGAGGGAGGCGGAGTCAGCTCACAGGCCGTTTGACAGAACTGTAATGGTGTGTTACAGTAATACAGTAACAGTATATCACAATCAAATGTAGTTATGCATTTACTTATTTTTCATTTGAAACTTCTATTCAGACACGAACAATTGCATCACACGAGACAATGGTTGAGTTAAAAATAAAAACAAAATAAACAGAAATAACATGCTTCAAGCGTTCGAGGCTCCAAATGAGAACAGTAACACTGTCTAAGAGGATAGGAGTCTCTGATCTCAGTGTCTATAGACTAGTTATTTGGAGTATATGCTAATGGTGTGCTTACCTATTTAAGATATAGATACAGCTAATTTGCATATATTATCATTGTAGTAGTGTAATTGAACAGCTCAGGTTTTCCTTATACAGTGCAAGTTTATTGTTCTTCGGATCAGATATTCTGTCTTTTTCATCCAATTAGCCAACTGAATCTCTTGTGCATTGTCTAATTTAAAAAAAAAAAAAGAAAGCTCATTACAGAGGGAGCAAATGTAATATTAAAAAAGCTCAGACTAAAGTTCTATACAAAAAAAATATGTTTATATATCTGTACAGAGACGTCACGGACGTGTCGTATGTTCACTCAGTGAGGAAACCGAAGCGCTAGAATGTCCGAATTTACTTGTTTACTTAACAAATGGAAGAATGCGAGGCCGGCCCATTAAAGTTTAATGTTTGTTGTCCTCGTGAATCACACGCCTTGTGTTGGGAGTCATGGGGAGGTAGAGATGCTTAGGCCTGTTCCCAGAGGGCTTTTTCTCAGCTTGGCATTCCCAAGGTGAACATCCTATTAACCCCTCAATGTTTGTGCAGAGACAGATTGGTTCATTTGAGTGCCAATGGACCAGAAGGCTTTTGGGAAGTCACACCACTACACGCCTGAAGTGAAGGACTCTTCTCTTCTCACTCTCTCTCTCTCTCTCTCACACACACACACACACACAGACCATTGTGTTATTGGCAGCCTCTCCATTGAGAACAAATAAGGCGGATAATACTTGTTCCTTGAATATTAATGTGTATATCCAAGGGTGGGAAATGTCGTTGAAGTGGAGATCCTCAATTCAATAGCATGAAGGCTGTTTCTCTGTGGATTCTACTTGTTTTTATCTGTTTGTGTCGGTTCTAATCCAGTCCACTTCTCTCCTGTTGCGTGCAGCTCAAGCTTCAGCATTGTTTTTTTTTTGAGCAGTGAAGAATGTTAAGTGCAGTACAGAATGTGACATCACTTGAGGCTTTTGTTTACATCAGATGACTCCGAAATGAAGGTAGCAGAGGAAAAAATGAGTAAAAGTTTTTAATACACCACTATCTGAAAACGGTAATGAATAGCATAGCATGAACCAAACAGAATTGCACATACAGTCACGATGTATAACATGATTTTAAAGATATTTATTTCAGGCATTATTTCATCCTCCCTTAATAGTTTATATAAATAAAAATATGATAAGGCATTGAAAGTTAATACTGAAACACATAAATTTACCCAAGCTAAAATGAAACGTCAAAAAAATAAATAAACTGAATTAAAATGCAACCTGCAAGACAAAATAGTAAAAATAACTGAAGATGACAGAACTATAATAACTTATGCCAAATAATTATTAACGTTATCATGGCACTGAAGTAAAAACACAATAAATAAACGTACCACCATTAAAAAACAAATTGTGCTTGACTAAAAACATGAAACTAAACTCGCAACCCCCTGAAACTATTATAATATCTGGCAATTAGATCCAGAATTTTACTACATTGTAGAACAAAAACACATTCACAAACACTAATTGTTTTCCATTAATATTATTTCCCATCTAATTTAATCAGCAGTTAGAGTTAGAGCTTATCCTGTTGTTAAACATAAAAATAACAACTCAAGAAGACGTCCTTCAAAAAGTTAGAAAGCTCATCGCTGTTGTAGGATTGAAGACGTGAGAAATTTGCTGCACAATTTTTGTCCTTTCTCTCGGTACTCACTCCCACACTGTAACAATGCGCCTGCGATACTGAGTAAAATATTTTAAATGAATAAAATATATGATTTATTGTCAGAAACGGCGCAATGAGTAAAGAATATAAATCATGTAGGCGTTATTTTCTCTCGTGTCTATCTGGAGTACATGACGTGTGACACAGGACTGAAGTTCCATAACCAAGCACATTATGTACGTCCTCAGTATTTGATCCTAAAAAGTCCCGTTGTCAGGTTCATTTAATCGGAGCTCGTCATCAAAATGGCAAAACAAGCTCCTGGCATTCTAGGCTCATTGTCGAGAAGGTTTTCTTGGCATATTCCCGACATGGAGGCAACACAGTTAGCTTTGGAACTGGAAGGTGAGAGGCTGGTAATGAGAGGGGAGCTCCGAGTTCCCCACCGCCTCATACCTTGCGCTGTCTGTCAGCAGCCTCGTTATCTCAGGTTTCTTCTGCTGGTCTGCCTTGTTATCCTTAAGTCCTGTCTGTTGTCTTATTACACCTAAGAAGAAAGAACCAGTGTCATATTAAAAAGACCGGACAGTATCTATTCATAGAAGCCAGAACCAAATGTCACGACAATCCCCTGCCTGTGGGTATTAGCTGCACTCGTTGCTACAGTTAAAATCTTCTTGTTGTATTACACTGAAGAGACATCAGTTAGCGTCAGGATCTAACAATACTCACGTGACGTATCCTCCAGTAGCGAGGAATTTCCTTTTTTTCCTTCACAATGCTTCACCGCTGTGTTGTTTGACACGATCATAACCTCCTGGTCAGTGTGAGTCAACACCTGGTGAGTGGAAAGGTCCGCCATGAAGACGGGCCACCCTGCAGGTAAACAGAAAAATCCAACCATCGTGTTTTTGTGCAGTTGTGTCCTTGATAGCCTTCAATTGTTGGCCTCAGGAGGAATTGCTGTAGTTATTGTAACTGTTCTTACATACCTAGACGTGTACATTTTTTCCTCTATTTTCTCCACTCTGTTGGAATTCGCCACCTTCTTTTACTGTCCATCCTACTCTTCAGTAAAGTGCCAAGACATGCATCGTCTTAGATATTTAACGTCGTTCAAACGTGCAGTATATTTTTTTTTTTTCCAGTCAGTGGTTTTTTGATCTTTAAAATGGCTTTCAGTTTTAATGTAAATATAAAATTACTGTCACTTTAGCGTAATTGGGCCTTTTAATATGAAATCAGCTATCGACCAATAATTTACTCCCTATGGATACTTTTAAAGGTGAAATTATGCCTTTCAGACCCTTTCAGTCATGTGAAATGTCAGGATTTCCAATGAAAAGCAAGAAGTTACAAGACATGGCACTTAAATGGACTTCATATTCGATGAATTTCCTCCCTCGTATTTTAGAACAAAATGGATTTTACAGTTCTCAGTAGGTATGTTGGATTTGTGCCTTTTTAAAATATGGTCTGCCATTCATTGAGGACAAAACATTATTAAATATTTTTGCATTTTTCAAAGCCTTCCTAATGCGAAAGGCACTTTAATTAAAAGCGGACATTAGACTTAGTCTTTGGCTCTTGTATCTTTTCAGCGCTCACAGTTCCCTTGGGTTATCACAAACAAGCCAGTTGCTGCAGCTCTGTGTCTTAGTCCATGAAATACATCAGGTGTGTGGGTTGTAAAGGAACAAACAAGTCTTTAAAACCAAATTGTAACCCTGTCCCTGATTGTTCATATACAATGACAACAATGGCATTGCGTCATTAAAAAAATACCATTTAATGAACACGGCAGTCTTTTGTCTTTATATAAGAGCAATGACACTCGAATCTCCGCTCTGATCCGCGTATTTAGCGATGACTTTGTTGAATTTAAGCGAACACCAGTGATCCACATATAACCCAACAGCTTCCAGTCCAATTAAGAAACACATTAATTACTCATCGCCATATCATTTAGCCCGTCACCCTCCTTGTCCATGTCTCTGAGAGCGTCTTGTCACAAACAATTAAGCCAATAAAGATGGAAGTTAATTAAATTAAAGGCAGGGGTGTCTCGTTTGTTGCAAAGTCACGACAATCACGGAGGCTGGAGGGTGCAGGTTATCGAACGCTGCCTTTTTTTTTTTTGGGAGGGGCTACCTTGACCACAGTGCTTCACAGTAAATGCTGCGTTACATCTTTTCAAGACCACCTTGATTTACCTTTAGGGAGATGAGGCTGACAGCAGATTTTTACGCAGAAGCTCCTTCCAGTTCACACTGTGAACCATCTGTCTGTCCTGACCTTGTGGCAAATATATATGCTCTTTGCATATGGACGCTGGATTTCAGCAGCGTGTCAACACCCATTTTAGACATCAAGCACTCAAACCGAAGAAAAACCCCACGTTTTTTTTTTTTGGATGTGTAGGCATGCTTCAAGTGTGTGATGTTGGAACACTTTTGCATCAGAAATATTCAAGCCTCATACATCAGTTGTATAAAATATGATTATATGCTGTAGTGACTGGTGTGATAGATGGGATATAGAAATGTGGCAGGCAATACATGAAAATACTTTAAATAACAATAATTTTAAAAAATGTGAATATACATATCACAGATCTTTAATGTCATAAAATCAGTGGCTCGAACAGTTTTGATTATATATATATAAAGCACTGTGCGAAAGTGTTTCACCACCTTCAGCTTTCTTGTTTTTGCAGGAGTGAATGGAGCATATATATATTTATTTTTCATTCTGTTTTCTTCACATACAACAAGAAAATACCGTTAATATGTGCACAGCCTTGAAAAAAAACAAAAACACAAAAGAATGAATTGCATGGGTCTTAAAGGTTGGAATCATTATTTATTGTGACCTCTGGCCCCATGATAAAAAAAAAGCAGCATGATGTTGAATGGAACCTGATATAAAACATTAGAAAATTAGTGCAGTGAATCTCACATTATTCGAACAAAAGGGTTAAAGACACGTTAAGTACAGAGGAAGGTCACACTTAATACTACCACTTTCATTTATAGAAGCTGTTTTTTTTCCCTGAAATGTTGTTTTTTATTGCTGTACTTTACATTATACTTGATTAGATGTAAATATAGAGACTGACAAATGCGTATGTGTGGTTATTATAACATAACTACATAAACAAAGCTAATGTTGGCTGAAGATTGTCCACAGGACTGTAAATATATATTTAGAGCATGCAGCTGCTGTCGTAATTTGAATAGGTTGTTATTAGAATATAAAATTTTTCAGGATTTTCTGTTGAGCTCTGAATGTACCATATAATCACGACATGTTCGTTCTGCACATCACATTTACATTACTGTTACATGTGTTTATCTTTATTATTAATTTAATACTGTCAGAAAACCAGTTGTAAGGCAACACAATTCAGAATCTAAAAGCAAAACACTTGATGTTTGAGGATGTAAATTTTATTTTTATCTTTGTTTTTCACTCTAAATTGTTGCTGTAGTAGATGGCAGGAAACTTTGACCTTTGTTGTTTTTGCCAAACATCACACTACTTTTGTCTTTCCATCTTCACAGTAAGTCCACTTTACTGCTACGTTGATTTACATTATAATTATGCATTAATCAACGATGGTTCTCACTTTGTAGTCCAGTGGAATACATTACTTTGCATTTAACTGTGTGTTTTTGGCCATCTACAGTCATATAACATGCAGTCATACTGTTTTTTAATAGGAGGGAAGAGGGATTATTTAACAAATTCGAAGCTTCAGTGATTCCCTGCTGGGGAATTCTGTTGTTACTCAGTCCTCTCCATGGGATGGTGGGAGTACAGGGTCAACAAAAAGAAAAACACCCCAGTAGCTAATACAGCTTCTGTGTAAAAGACACTTCAGCAAACTGGATCCCTGCCAACATGTTGGGTTTGACCCTGGGTTCATAAGTTGTGGAGGATGGTCTCTCTAACCATCGAACAGTCCCTGCTTCTCCAAGCACCAAAGTAATCAGAATCAAGAAAATGTCGTCTCATTGGCAAAAAAAAAAAAGGAAAGTGAAATAAAGCTGGTAAATACAAATGAGTATGCAGTCCTTTCTCGGTGGTGGAGGGTGCTGTTAAAAGTTAGAAATCCCCTCCTAAGCTGTCATTCAGGCATAGAAAACCAAGGCCTCTACCTCATTAAGGGAAGGAACTGAACTCTGAGAAGTCGCAACAGTCTCCCCAGGGTTTTGGTTAGCAGGATTGTCCACAGGTTGTTTAGCAGTGTCATGTTTTTGTGTCTTCCGTCTGTGTCACCAGGCAGTGGAGCCCCTTCTGCTGCCACATGCGGGGATTGGATGAAGAAATGGCTCACAGCTTCTCCAAACTTCATTCCCCTTGGGTCTGACTCAGAAAAGCTGGCCTTGACACCGCTAGCATGTCGGTAAGAATCTATAATTAGCTTCATGTAACACCAATTCCTGTCGCTGCTGTCTCACCAGCACTGACTGACAGCACTCGTTTCCTAACTTTGTGGCACACCAGCACACACTACACTCCATATAAACAAATATATAGCATTTTTTTTATAGGATTTTCTGTGCTTTGTAATCATCATGATGTGCATTTTAATCCCCAACTACTTTGTTTTGCTTACCATGTTGTTCTGTTTTTGCTTTTGTTACCATCAGCCTATGTTTTATTAATATTATCTGTAGCGGCTGCATTAATGGGTATTGTGTTGCTCTTAAGCAGGACCTATTATGAGCATTTTTATATTTATATTTTCATCTGGGAATTCTTGCACAATAACTTTGCATGCAGACTCCTTATTCATCTCAGACTGCCCTGTTATGCTACCCCATGGTACAGTCTCTCACCAGGGGGGTTAAGGTAGTTACAGTGGGTCTGAATGGAGACTTGACAAGAGGATGTTTCCGATGAGCCAGACTTTTTCACATAAAATCAAAGTAATTACTTCACAATACATGCTGCTGAATTTTCTGTCCAACTTGATCCCAACCTATTCTGACATCACATTGAAATACGCATCAAGCGGTGAGATCAAGCTACAGTTTTTGGAACCGGATGTTCATGTTGTTGATCTCCAATAGCTCAGTGAATGAAAAGAAATGTCTCACTTTAGAGTGAAACATGGCATGTTGTAGGACGTCTGCGCTTTCCTATGGATTTAGATGTAATGAGTGACAGTGGTGCTGTAAGTGGTTTTTCCAGAACAAGTTTTTCCAAACTGATATGCGTCCACTGTTAGAAAAGAAAATAGTAATAATAGAAAAGCTTTGAAAAAAAAATGTATATAATTGTTGTGAAGAAAGTGGATCCACACCAAAGTTTTGGCTATGGAACCTATTTTGATTATCTGTGTGTTCAGACACATAAGTGTAGCTTTTCATGAAAGAATAACTACATGTCTGACATAGTGACAGAATGTACTTTATTCATTACCACCAGCGTAGTTGAGATCTTTTTTCTCGAATGATCTACAATTTCTCGAGGGTATGAAACTTTGAATGGCACTGGCGTTGTGTGGGATTTCACACATTCATTTTATAAACACAGATCTTCACAGTGAAGAATAAACTCTATCCACAGCGAATGCCATACGCTCTTGAAAATACTCAGCAGTCGTTATCAGTGTACTCACTTAGGTCTAAAATGGTCCTCCTTATCTTCTATGAGCTTTTTGGAAAAGGTTAAATATTTTCCAAGTGCTTCTCTGACAAAAATATATTTCTAATATTTCTAATAATATTTATTCTTAATTTCATCAATTGCTACCTTTTTTTCCCCTAGTTTTTATCATTTGCGTAGAACAAACAGAACTTTTTGCTGTTTTACTAAAAAATAATAATTTTTGAAGATCTGAATTCTTCACAAAGAACCTTTTTTTTGTCTGCTGTAGAGGACCCGTTGGCTCTACAGAGCCCCACAGGTCGTAGTGCACTGCCTGCACATGTCTGTTTGTGCCCCTGTCTGTATCTGCTATCTGCCTCCAGCAGATCCAGGCGCTTTCAGCTTTGCTCCCAAAAAAGTCTACACTGTTCTGATTGGCCAAGTTAAGGAAAGCTGCCCCAGTTTTTTGTTGGCTCCAGAGGCTCAATAAACAAAAAGGAATAAAAGAATTTCACTTGTTTCTCCTCATTTTTCCTTTGAACTGTAAACTTTACCAACCAGTCAAAAGTCACGAACCTTCAGGTGGGTGTTAGTGTGTGTTTTGTGAGACTACTGTACTTGAAGTATGTGATTGTTTGTGGACATCTATCAGGAGCTGATGTTGGCTTGTTGTCAAACTAGGAAAAAGTAGATTTATTGTAGTTATAGCTGTGGTTGTGTGCCCCAGAAAACCACTGTGGTTGCTATAGACACTGTCACTATAGTGATGTGTCATGTGCAAATATAATTCACTTTTATTTTACGTTGAGTAATGAAGGAAAATGTGCTTTTACAAAGCATCTCAAATGTTTTTATTAGAGCACATTGCCAGATAGTTACATGTTTATGGCATAGAACACATATAAACCTGAGCTATATCAAGAAATGTCACCCCCCCCCCCCCCCACACACACACACACACACACTACCCATTGATACCTGTGTTTTTGCAGAACATAATGTCTGATTATTATTATCCCTTGACACTTTGCATATCTAAATTATCATTGCATTGTCTTCCATTCATATAATTTAAGTAATTACACGTTTGTGGTACACTTTTTCAGATTAGTGTGATGAATTAGCACAGCGATACAGTCCATAACACTTTCGACTCACAGCGTTAAGGACTGAATTTTTAGTCCAGTGTTCTCCCTGTGGCTCATTTCGAAGTACTTTGGATTATTCCTACTGTTCACAGGCATGATCCTTAATAACTGGTCCCTCTAAATTGCCTGTAGGTGGCCAAGTAAGAGTGAATGGTTGTTCGTCTCTGTGTATGGGGACACATCCAGGGTGTTCACGCCTCTGGTACCTGGGATAGACTCCAGTCCCCCACAACTCTCCAGATGATGAAGAGGCTTGGAAAACGGATGAATGAAAGAATTAGTGGATGAATTATTGAGCTTTGGCCGAAGTGTGTTGTAGTGACTGTGACCTGGACCTGTGACAGTTTTTCTGTGCTGGATTTGAATAAATTCCTTCAGGGTGCTTCTTAGACACAGATACACTTAGGCCTCTAATGTATTATGTTTCCAGTCATGGCTGTAGCAAGTGTGAACAGTGGAGACATAAGACAATGTTGGAAATGAAGTGTCTGGGGAAGGCTGAAGCCTGTGCCATCATTGAGCCTGTTTACATTCACACTAGTTCTCTGATCATTATCTGATTTCTGGAGTTATCAGATTATTTAAGTGATCAGATTAACACACATGGATTTCACAATGTCTTCCTGCATGTCTGTAAAAACTATTAAAGGAGAAATATTTTTGCTTTTTTAAATGGAATTATGCATTTTAAAACACTTGTATTGTCTATGTAAACGCATAAATGCTCTGCTTGGGTCTGAATTTTTCATTAATTCAACTCCACGGGTCCATCTTTAACCCTATTTCTGAGTATTGACACCAGAAAAGTGTCATGACAAACTGTTCTCTGTAATAGTCCCTCAGTGCTAGAACAAACTTCCAGAAACAACAAGACTAGCATCATCTCTCTCAGCCTTCAAGAAGCACGTAAAGACTCTTCTTTTTAAAGACTATTTACTGCACTGATGTCTGAGCTGCTCAGACCAGGGGTAGACTCTATGGTATGTTGTGTGGTGTGTGTGTGTGTGTGTGTGTGTATGTGTCTGTCTACTCTACCTGACCCTGTGCTAAAGCGCAGAAAAAAAAAAAAACAACTACTAACCCCAGTGGGCAGTTGCACTTTTTGTTCTGTATATTTCCTGTGCAAGTGTCTATATGCTATGTTTATGTCCTCTATTGTAAGTTGGTTTGGATAAAAGCGCCTTCTAAATGTAATGTAATGTAAAAAAAAGGTCATTTTGAGCACTGGCCCTTTAAATACACACGACCCCAACTCTTCCAGGTTGTTTGCTGACCAACAACTGAACATTTTAGATAATCGTCTCGAATATTGAACATATTTTCTGTTTTTACTACATCCGCCGCCGCTGATAAACAATTATGTCATACACAGAGACATGTTTTTCCAAAGTCTTGACCTTATATGTGCAAATGTTGTGATGTAATTACTTATAAAACATAACAAATAAAGCAGGAATCAAAACCGGTTGTAGAAATCCACTTAATCTATGAATATAAAGATAGTTTTGCAGCACCTGGATGGTTCAACTTCAAACTTTTTGAACTGTTAGGGTCCAAATACACAATAGAATAGAATAGAAAGCCTTTATTGTCATTACACACAGTACAATGAGATTTGAACAAACACAAATAAATGAAGCAAAGACTAATCGAAGAGGGTCTAGCAAGATATGATCCCCTTTAAACTGTAGAAAACTGAAAACATGTAGTCAAATGTGAGCAATAAGAGAACAACAGGAAGTTTAAATCCACCATCACTACTTTTCTTTGTACTCTGAAAGAAGTCTGATAATGGACTGGAGCGTCAAAACCAGGGTTTTACATGATCACATTTCTGAAGTGCATATAAATGCATCAGATCTGATGAATATAATTATCTGACTACGAACAGTTACCAGATTTTTAATGTCATGTAAACAGGCTCAGTGTCTCTGATCCTGCGCAGTATCAGTCTATCCTCTGACAATCCTTCTCACAGCAGAAGGTGTTTTGTTAGATTATTAAAGTATGTTTCAAACAAATATTGCTTCTGGCAAACAGTGACATAAAACATTTTTGTTATGTAAATTTGCTTCTCTTCTCACAGTACCAATTTTCAAAAAGATTGTAAATTATACCCCCCCCCTCCTCCCCCCAAAAAAGAAAACTTGTTCTTTTTGTAAAGTAAGACTCTCATTACATCACATGCTGCTCTACTGCAAACATCACCAGCATCAATATGACTAGAAAAAGCAAGACTGCTGCTTTTTTTTTTTTTTTTTCATTCATAATGTCACTCTTTGGGGTTATCAAACTATAGAATAACGCATTATTTTGAGATTTACAACTAAAAAAAAAATAAAAGTAGAAAGGTTTTGGATGGCACTACAGTGAAAATAGCTGTTATTTTTTCTAAAAAAAGAATCGATAATTGGTTTGATTAATTCTGCAATTGCTAAAAAATAAAATGGAAAAAACATCATTTCATCCCAAGTACATAAAAGTGAATATTTTCTGCTTGTTTTCAATAATGGACAATAATTGCCAGTTTCAGTCCTAGCGGTACAACTGCTCACAAATTGTACATATTCTTCTCATCAGTCGCACTGCTGTTGTCAACACGGTCAGTTTTGTCCAGAATGCTACAAGTGTCACTCATCGGCAGGGGACATTTGGCAGTATAGACATTTTTTCTTTTGTTTGAGTTGATCGAAAGTGTGATCCAGATGGCATAATGTGTCCTTGGCAACCTGTTTTTCTTCGGGGAAAAAAAATGAAAATTAAAAAAGCAATGTTGACACAAAGAGATGAAAGCTTGTAGGCCGTCTCTGGATTTCAATGGAAGTCAATTCGTCACTCAGGGTGTTTGCGGCTCATTATTGCAGCAAAGAAACTCATTCTTGTCTGGTTAGAAATGACATGTGGTGTAGTGGGAGGAAGGTTAGGATTTCTGTGGATGCTGTTTTTTCCTGCTGCTATTTCCCTTAAGATTTCTGGTATACTCTTTTTTTTTTTTGATTTACACACGACAGCCTAGGAGAGCGAAATCAGGGCATAACCCACAATAAATGTCCAAGGCCAGACTCAAATCAACATCCACCTGAACACAGAAGGCAGCCAGACTTTTCCCTTTTCATTTCAGAACAAAACATGGTTAGTATTGGCCTTCAGATACTTTTGTTCAGTACCTCTTGGGGCTCTGTCTGGTTGCGGTTTCTGAGGTCACTTTGTAGCCACATGTTCTAAACACTTATTAGAATCATCCTTACATTCTGTTGTTCTGCCTTGTTTGGAGATGTAACCTGCTATTTTGTATGCCTCAGTGACCACACCGTTTAGGTTTTATATGTCTGCTGTTGGAAGATGTCCAATTATGACAACTTTTTTTATGCCCTTTATAAGACTTTGAAGGGGGGG
>JAPSES010000124.1:1716543-1733102 GCA_029822895.1 Maxillicosta whitleyi | reverse complement strand
GTGGGGATCACTACGATTCATACAAAACACACAATATAAACACATGCTGACGTGGTCTTTGTATATAATTTAGAGACTGCCGAGGAAAAATGTTCTTTTCTGTTCCAGGAGCATTCACAGCTCTTCAATAACATCTGGTAATTGTGTAGTTTGTTTTGTAGCACTGCGATAGCAACACAGTTACAAACAAGCTACTATTGAACACCTTTATATAAATGGATAGTGCAGTTTTCATTCTAATCAAAGACAAAAATATTGGTTTTGAACATCACAGCATATAGCTGAGATAGAAAAATGTCAAAACCAGCTAATATTTTATATATTTTGATTTTACTGTGTCCTGTTTGTAGTAGTAATACTTTCATGTGCAGTGTACGTATGAACCTGTGTAATAGTAGTGTCTTTTAGCACATTTCTTTCATTTTTGTGCTGGCTGCTTCTTAATAAAGTTTTTAAAGCATTTGCACGGAAAAGTAATTTTGCCTAATGACATTCTTTATCATTTACTTGGCAGTACTTCAACCTTTGTTAGTTTCTTTATGCAATCTGCAGCCTTTTTAACTGTGGCTGCCGCTCCTTTTATTCCTCTCAATTTTGTTTTTAGTTTGTTATTAGCTTTGTGTTAATTGTGTCACTGCCTGACAAGGACAAAAGAGTCTCCTCGGTCACATCCAGGAGGTAAAACCCACGGGACCCTGGAGTCCAGCAAGTTAGGTCAGTGAAAACCTCCATTTTACAACCTTACCTAAGCAATCCCCCCGTGCCCCCCGGTGCTCGTGATTAAACTTGTAAGATTTGCTGGTCGACAAATGATGGCGACAAAACCGCTGCTGTCCCGTATCAAACATAGTTCCTTACCATGAACTCATCATATCCTCTCTATGGATTCCTCCCCAGTGTCCATGCATGTAATAAAGATTGTGTCACAGTGTGGCTTGACACGGTTGTCTGAGTCTATCAAGGTCCACGTTCCTTGGGGAGAAATGAAAAGGGATTGCAGAAGCATATCTATAGAAGGAGACTAAAATGAGCTTGAGACCTCTTTTCTTTCTTCTGTCTAGATGTTTTGAACTGATGTTCCTCTCTATAACAGCGTAATGACATAAGCAGTACAAATTCAACAGCATTCGGAGATTAGTAGGGGGAGTCATTGAGGAGATTTTAAGCATGATTATTATAAATTAGGCTTCTTGAGAAACGTGTGAGCACATTTTTATGAGGTTGGATGTCTTCATTTGAAATCCCACAAATATATTCAATATTCAAATGAATAGCTTCTGTTAAAGCGATGTGAGGAATGCTGATAGTGACTAGTACAACTTACACTGCTGATAGATACATGTGAGATTATGTGCAAGTTATGTGCTTGACCTCCTCTTTTCGTACAACACCCACAAGATGCACTATGAGACAAAGTTGTTTGCCCTGAGGTTACTTGCCTCATTGGCTACAGGCTAATAGTACTGACCTCAGCTTCACTGAAAGCCTTTAAATACCTTTTATATTTCAGATGTTTCACAGGCCTCATCGGTGATATCGCTTTCTCTCAACTTAACGCAATAGGCACTGGCACTGAAGCTTTCACGTCATGTTTTCTTTTTTCTTTGACATAGAGGAAGTGAGTACTTTTGTGTTTTTCAAGGAAAGTGAACAATGAGATTAATGCTTTATGAATTATCGGTTAAAGTGTTCCACTATAGTCCTTTGAGGCAGCTGCCTGTGTGCGATCTAGGATGGATTTCTTTGTATTTGAATATTATAGTGAAGTCTCTGAATACAGTTGTATTGTTTCATTCTGATGAGCTGATGTCAAAGCTTATAATGTATTTTTAGTCTTTGATAGAAGGTAGGTAGTGGAGTTTTTTTTTTTTTTCTTCTCTCTCTGTCTTAAAATTCAATAATATGCTGGAAATGTCTCTGCATTCTGTGCAAATGCAACAGAAAGCAGCAAAAACTGCCTTCTGCCAGTTGACCCGGGTTCACTTGAAAAACCTCCTAGAGCAAAAAGATTACATTTTATATTCTTGAAAAATGTGCAGTGAATGAATTCCTCGCTTCCCTAACATTAGCAATATTCTGAGTCGGTTTAACAGCAGCCATTGATATTTTACAAATGTGGTTGAGAAGTTATTTGCACAGACAACAACTGTTATGTTGATGAAAAGTTAATGAGATTCCCTTGAGCACTGAGCTCAGAGATGATCAGTGATAGTTATTGCATTTTGGTAATGATGCATCTACTTTGAATACTTGCTCAGTAATTTTGACAGTTCATCTTAATGGTCACATTAACAACATACGTCTGGACAGATACTTTCTTTTTATTATTTACATATTAGTAGCATTAGTCACCTCTGTGTCGTACACTTACTTTTTTTGCATGACTACATTCTATATATATTCAGGTATACAAATTAGAACCAAAATGCAGAAATGGGAAGAATGTCTTAGGTTTAGGGGAAAAAAAAAAAAAAAACACCACAATTTATTCAAAGACGCAGAACATGAAGGATCTTTGATTTGTAGTCCTCGGGGTGATCCAGACTCAGAATGAAGGACAGGCCAGGGGTCGAAAACCAAGGAGACAGTCCAAGCAAACAGAAGTACAGATGGGGAACAGGCAAGGCAACACTCTGAAATTCCAGGGTCCAAAAACAGACAAGACAGGCATGAACAAACGCTAGTAGATAACACACAGAAAGTCGCAAAGAAACTCAGAAAACAGAGGACTTATATAACAGGAGTAGGAGCAGACAATGAGACACAGGTGATGTACATTAGGGCAGGGAAAGGTAATCACAGAAGCAGGAACGCAAGGAACAGGAAGTAAAGATACCAGATATGAAACTGGAGGGAGACTAACAAAACAACACAACACTAAAGGCATTACAATAACATATAGGCCATTAGCTAATAATTTTCCCACAATATTCACCATATTCCTGTTACCAAGGATACAAGTTGTTGTATATGACATGTGTGAATTGTAAACTTGAAGTGACATCTACAGTAGTGATGAGGCTGCAGTTTATAATGAATCAAATGCCCCCTACCATACCCACAGCTTCCTAATCAGTAAGAAAGTATACGATGTTATGGTGGACAAAAGAAAGGTCAAGGTTTATCTGTTTTAAACTACCATTGAAACGATGACGACAATGTCCTTCTGTAGATACTATTAAAATAAAAAACACCTGCTAATTCAACAAAAACATACAATAGTCCACCATATCCGATAATTATGAACAAATCAAAACCTAGCATTATATATTCTGAATTCCCTGAAATGCTGCATGCTGCATCTTAATAGTTAACTTAATATTTTCATAGTAACTGGTGCAATCTGGTTCTCCATAGGCAGCAAATTTGCGAAATGTAAATGTCTTTACTCATGTTGGTGTATTCCCCAAATTCCAAAGCTCTGGCACTACAGTGCATAATAACGGTAGCAAAACCAATATGGCCATAGTAGATGATACATAAACATATCACTTAAAGAAGAGAAAGAAGAGAAGGGAAAACTTTATAAAAGGGAACCTGTGTTGTTAGAAAGTCAAACTTGTAGTAAATTAGTTTTAACCATAACCTTTCATTTAGAAGTCAGAATGGGTTTAGAAGTATTTAGTTTTTTCAATTTTCCTCAGTACTCTGGCATTAAATTAGCAGTAGTTTATTTATTTATTTGTTTGTGACAGTGTATATTAATGAAGATCTACAACAATTGCAGTTGTACATTTTGTATTGTAGCAACATTGCTGATTTCCATTTGTAGTCCCCAGTTGGGGGATACTTACATGATTAATAGGTGTACCTTAATATAAAGTGTTGCCTAACATTTTACTCTCGGAGGGTGAAATTCTACGTCTGAGTTTCCACCAAATGAAAGGCTTTGCTTCAGCCTTTAGAAAACAGTATTCTTGTCAAGCACATAATATGCATCTAGGAGCCACTGACCTAGGCGTTATAATCACCGGTCATTTTCTTACATATGTACAACAAATACACCTGCTGCACATCTGTTCAACCGATGTGTAATAGGTAGCAAATCAATGGGTTCTGGCATGTACACATAGCACAGTGCATAATAGCAGAACAGGGAAGAGCAGTGGTTCTCTGAGTGAAAATGCCTCGGTCATACTAGATGTCATAAGATAACGTCCAAACAAGGCTAAGCTGATTAAATTCAAGCAGATGGTCTACATCAACATATACACTCACTGACCATTTTATTAGGTACGCCCATTTCTAGAAAGCTGTACCTAATATAGTGGCCATTGAGTGTGTCGCTTCAGTGAGATCCAAAACTGCAATATGTGGAACGTAGGCTAATTCTAAAATGCTGTGGTATTTGTAATTCGCAAAAATCTGAACACAGCAATTTTCAGTATGCTAGTGTAACTGAATTCCAGTCTACTTCAATGTTATAATTATACTAAGCATATTGTTATTGGTTCTGTCACAGTTGTAAAAACACCCTAAGACAGGACTTTAAAGTGAAAACACTATAGAATAAATTGTACCTACAGGAACTGTCAACATTTCTTTGGAACTGTGACAGTGAAAGTATTGTTTTCCATCACAGTACTATCCATTTTCATTTTTCACGAGTGGTTTGCCGTTGCTTCGTTAGCACGAGCACCAACAGCAGAGATAGGCAGTGCTCTTAAAAGACAACTGGAGACCGGCGTTTTGGAAGCAAATTGCTCTCTTCAGTCTTTTCATTATCTAACATCATGACAAACTGAGAGTACCCTAGGGAAGTGGCAACCAATATAGCAGCAAGTATCAATAATTCATGCGTTCATATATTGGACAAATACTAGCTCACTATTGTCAGGCAGTTAAATATAATGTTACTGAAATGGAGAGGAAAGAGCCAGAAGCAATCTCAAATGGCCTAGTGATCGTTATTCAGCGGTGGTTAATTGCGCTAATTCAGGAAAGACTAAGATATGCCTCTGCAGACTGATGAAATGAATGCGTGGTGGAAGGATCCCTCTCTTGTTTAAGGAATTAATTACAAACGTTTAATGAAAAGGAAATATTCCCATTTGCATTTTCATGGCTTGAATATCCAATGGATTTCACGTTGATACAGATTGACAGGGCAGTTTCTGAAGAATTCCTATTTTGACGGCATGCTAATGGAAATTGCCTTTTAACTGACATATTAGTACTCCAAGGATAATGTTCTTAAGAGTCTCTCCTATTGATTTTGGATGGTACTTTTGAATCGCACTTATCCGTAATTTGCGTCATTTTGCAGCTCATATTCTGGGCCGTGGGCGTCTCCTTGCTTGTGCTATTGTTGAGACATTCAGTAATGCTTCCTCCTGCCGTGAGTGGACACGTCTACTCCTTTTTCAACCCGACGGGCAGTACGCCTCCGGATGAAAAACCATTTCTGAGTGCCCAGGACATTCCAATGATGCTGCAAATTTATGAAGATGCTGTTTTGCGACCCTAACATGATGGCAAAATACCCCGAGGACATCTTGTAATGGATTGTGCGATATGTCCGGAGACCCATACAACATCAGTCACTACCCAAGAGGGAAACAAAATGGGGTTGCAGGGACCCTCATTTTGATTAGGAGTGCCTCGTTGGCTTGTTTGTTCAGGGCCTGAGGTCTGAGTTTGGAAAGCATGGGACCTTCAATGATCTTCAGCAGTTTGTTTTTAACAAGCAATGACAAACAACATCATCTCCTTTCCCCCTCCTCTGCTCTCCCACTCTCCAGACTTTTATCTTTGCTCAGCCTTTGAACCAGGCCTTAAGGCAGCTGCATTGAAAAAGACATGGCCCTAAGGGTGCCTGCCTCCCGACAGGATACCCTCTAATTCTAGTATCTCTTTCTTACCAAACACCCTGGTGTCCACCCTGTGTCAACAATACTGCTAATGAAGCCTGCCCTGTTAATCACTTGACATTTATGAAATGTATAGTTTTTAATGATGTTTCTGTTTCTAGTTCATGAACACAACCCCAGAAAATATGTCAACTCTGTGCGAGAATTTATTGAAGGAAAAAGCAATGTGCAAACTGTGAATAGAGTTTATGAACTATGGCCCGTTCATTTAATTTTCTTTTTGCTCGTAGCTTTGAATTGCATAGCTGTGCATCATTTGGGCCTAGTCCAGGGTCTACACATAAGTTAGTTAGATCTGGTACATCTAATAAAATAAACAGCTTATCATGCTGCTGGTGGATCCTGGAAAAAAAGTCTCTTAATACCAAGGTTCCGCGTGTAACGTTTATTGGCATCTAATGATGAAATGTTCGACCAACTTTCCTTTACAGTGATTGTTAAAACAAAAGAAATGCCCTCATCTGAGCCTGCGGTGGTTCAATCAGGCCTTGGAAATATTAAGCATGGCCCACACTGAAACATAGTAAGTGATGTAACATAACTTAAGGCATGTACACACTGAGACCATGAGGAAAACAACCTCACAAAAGCATAAAGCATTAGTGGCAGCGATGATGCAAGGTTGCGATAGTTGCAATATTTGAAGAGCTTTTTTTCCAAAACGCTATAAAAGCCATTTAATTTATTTAATTTTTTTTATTTTATTACAATCTGATTTTAAGATAGCATCAGGAAAATTAAAACAAGGTTAATGTTATCTGCTATTTCCACAACAATTTTAAACAGTACAACAGTGATTTTGACAGAGAAATGTAATATATAACAATAAACACTGAATTTATGAATATGGATATATAGCGTTTTGGAAAAGAGCTCTTCATTTGTTCCATCAAACATTTGAATATATTTGTGCGCATCCATTCGGTAGACATTTGCGATGGATTGAAACTCACCTGGAGCTCTATCTGCAGGCTGCGTCTCTGTCCCTCTGATCCAGTTCCTTTGTGTCTGTGCAGATAAAAAGGCTCACATGGTAGAAACTGTGTTAGTCTCATGATGATGTTACAATCACTCCTCACTATCCTGCTGCTGCAGTGTTTGGTTGGTGCTTCTTATGTGTTGTACACCTTTGTTTGAGCTGTAAGTTTGGAAAAGTTGACTTCTTTCAACAGAAATAAAATGGCACTTTTTTTGCTGTGCAATACTCACAGCGTACATGATACAGGTATTGGTTTGAAAAGTGGAATAATTCATGAATTAATAGTATAGAAGGGAAAAAGGCACCTGATATGTTAATGCTGAATGCCATCTGACATAAACAGGACAAAAAAAGAGGACACAAATCATAGCCTACTTGTATTTTCAGGTGACTATAACAAAATGGGGGAAAAAATGTACATATGATTATAATGAATTTATACAATTAGATCTGGTACTGAACCTCTGAACACTGAAGGGGCCACATTCAGCTAAATTTGATCTGAAGAGGGCTGAACCAGTAAAATAATAACATAATATTATATAAATAATGTCAATTCCAAATGCTTCCCTTTGTTTTAGAGCGGGAAAAAAAAAATTACATTATGAAAAGGTTTAGATTTACAAACTGTCCTTTCAAACAATGTGAATAACATGAACAAACTGAAAAAAAATCAGTGTAATTATTATCATTTTGACATGTTCATTATAACTTAAAGATCACAGTGGATCTACAAATGCACAAAACATTTAATAAAAGGCAGAATATTGGTAAAATTGCAGTTAAGTTCTTTTTATTTGTTCAGGTTTTTCACATTTTTGGAGAAATTATGACAAGAAAATGTTTACATTTACAAAGAGAAAAAATTGAAGTTGTCATTATTATGATAGTATTTTACTGGTCCTACCCATTTGAGATTGAATGTGGAACCTGAACTAAAAGGATTGTTCATATTTTAGGGTAATTTCAGCATTTCACAAATTCATCTCAAGGGCCGAACTGGACCCTTTAGCGGGCCGGATTTGGCCCCCGGGCCGCATGTTTGACACCTGTGTCTTAAAGTTACATTAAACAGGTCTGAAAAAGTTCAAACTGTAACGTGTTCATACCTGTAGATGCTCTGGTTTATTTCATAGCCTTTTTGGGAGTGCAATCCTGTCTGTTTTATTGCATTCCCTCTTATCTGTAGTTATCCAACAGAGATCAGTAGAAACTGAGGGTGGAGGTGTTACCAAGAGTCGTTTCAGGGATTCCAGAATTTCTGTGTTTTCATTTAAAACACATTTATTGATTAGATGTCTCCCTCATGTTTTTCACTGGCATTTAGTGTCACTTGCCAAACAAAATCTGAATAAATTTCCCTGTAAATTTGCATGAAGATCCTTTGGCTCAAGCACTTGGCATTTATCAAGGTTTAAAGAAAATAAATTTGTTTGAATCTAGGATAAGTCATGAGAGAAATTAAACAGGACCTGTTTTTTTTTTTTTTAATATAGTGGGTGGTGGCAACATTTAAGCGATATGTTGTCATTTTTGGTACGGAAAAGCAGTGGGCATATTAAAGCATGTGTTGCATTCTCTTCAGAGAGGAAATGTAAGGACCTTGTGGTTTTAAGGCAAATCTCCAAAGAGCTTATGTGACACGACTAATGCAAAAATAAACCTTAATGCTTCCTACAAACAAAAGGATGGGAAGACAATGCATTTACTAGTAACTAGATAAGCTGCCAGTGAAATCCCATCCTCCCTGCTGACTGCTAGTAATTATATTCTAATTATAAATAACATGGAAATGAATTAGTTTTATACTTTAAATCAGCAGCTTCTTGTCAGTTAGATAATGTGATTAAAACTTAGACACTTAGACACAGATGCTCATTACTGACTGTGTAATAGTCTAACCAATGAGATCCAGCTTTGTTAACCTTACACCAGTAAACGACCAGATCTGTTGAAGGGAAAATGCATATTTTCACCTCAGATTGAGTTCTAGTAAGGCCCAATTAAAAAAAAAAACATCGGCATCGGCAAACTCTGAAGGATATTTTCTCTGATTGTAACTTCAAAACAGAACCAGTTTTTTTTTTTTTTACTTTTTGAGTTTTGGAAAGGACACAGATTATGTTCTCCTGTGGTACCTGGCCCACTTATTACAATAAAGCACGTCTGTCTACTTCCAATTCATATTCATTTGTCATTTTCACATTTAGGTCATCAATGTGTTTGTCTTCAATTGTTGTGTAAAGTCCTTTCCAGAGTTGCATTTAATTTAAAAATGCAAATAACCCTTTAAGTGACCAGACACTAATTTACACCACATAATATGCGGGGTAAAATCTTCGTCAAAAATGCACTTTATGAGACAATAGAGCTCTAAAGTTGCTGTGGCTGCATTGTATCCTCATCTATTGAGGCTGCTGTCGTTGGGAAAATTGGTGTCTGTACTTCCTCAGTGATGGATTTCTTCCCTTGTGTTCATTGAGCAATGCTGTGAAATGACAGTTCAGGCCCCACTTTTCCCTTGATTCTGAGGATTGGTGCTAAAACCTGACACCTTTTTCTTTTTTTTTCTACCCTAAAACATTTTAGGTCCCCCTTTTTTCCATATCAAACACTGAACTGCACATATCTTGATCATGTAGTGTCATGTAGCTGTCCGAACCATCAACTTCAAAATTGAGTTCACTTTGATTTTCACACAGCGTTTTAGTCAACCTTTCCACTCTCTATTCAGTTTGAATGTAATTTCATGTTTATACAGTAAAAAGCAGTAATGGGAGGTGAAATATATTCAGAAAGCCCATTTTGTTTTACTGTTTTAGTTTCAAATCAGCGCACAATGAAGTTCAATTTGTCTTTGTTGGGTAATAATAAGCGTGCCTGTGAGCTCTGCTTGTGTGTTTATGCTGATGGATGAGATGCACTGCACCTTCACCTTAGCCTTAGCTTGACAACATTTCCTCTGAAAGGTACACCGTGCAAATTACCGTGCATTTATAACCGGAGCCTTGTGAAATTTAAAGGGGTTGGATGCACTACAGTATATTCATGTACTTCCGAGTGTCTTCACACCTTCGGGGGAAGAAAACAACAGGTCTAATAAAGATGCATCTGACTGTTTTATGTTTTTGTAACAGTCAAAGAAGGAGCAGAACGGATCTTTTTGCAGTAGCTTTCTTATATTCTGAGTATACATTAGCAGGAGTAGCTGCCGAGTGGACTGACTTTTCTATCTCTGGTATTTACACACAGAATACACACACTCAAATTAATTAGAAAACAGCATAATGGAGTGGCTAAGGGCTTCATAAGCAGGCCTAACGATACTCGCCTACGCCAGGCTATTTGGAGATTGAACTCTAATTCATACAGTACCTTAATCTAATTTAAACACCACTACAAAGATTCCCATCATTATGACTGGCATCTAATTATAGATGGTGTACACACTGATCGACTTAGGGAGAAAATGTTCAGCGAATTAAAAAGTTATGTGGCATGTAAATCATGTTTTTATCTGAGCCTTTCCTCCAATCAGAAAAGGATTGTCTAAATAATTTCAGCTAAATGGCGATAAAAGGCCTAATGTCTAATTCGTCTTTGGTAAAGGAAAATAGATCCAGGCTGATTATAGGGCCTGTCACATTAGCGGCAGTGCCCAGCAGATATGTGGTTGTACACAGATTCAGCTGAGCCAAAGGGAACAGGATAAAAGGTGCGATGAGTGTTAGCGCGTTCTAGCTAGCTGTCAGTCCTGAGCGGTATCGACAACAAGCGGCAGTGCCGTCCACTTCACTCACTAATGTTATCTTATCTGCTTAAGATTCTGAATCATCTGTATCCTTTTCCACTGTGTGATGTGTGTGCATGCTGCAGCAGTGGTATCCTACATTTACATACATTTTAAAATATCCACGTATTTAAAGACTTTATTTTTACTTTGTTAAATTCATTTTTATTAGTTTTTGATTCAGGGGACCCGTACAGTTCATAATGTCTGAATTTGCAAACTATCTTTATTATTTATTTATTGTTATTTATTTGCAAAACAATCTTTATATACATTTAGGCAAAAAGTGCATGGATTTCTACAACCTCTTTAAATTGCTGCTTAATTTGTTATGTTTTCGAACTAATTATTTGCACATATAAGGTCAAGACTTCTGCTGAACATTTCTATGAGTTCGACATAATGGTTTATTAGCAGCAGAGGTTGTAGTAAAAACTGAAAATATGTCCAAACTTTGAGCCGATTACCTAAAATGTTCAGTTTTTGGTTGTATTAACATACACAAGTAGTTGAACGGGGACAGAAAGTACATTCAACAACCTAGAGGGGGTGGGGCGTCATTTGCATTTAAAGAGCCAGCACTCAAAACTACCTTTCTGGTGTCATTACTCAGAAATAGGGTTAGAAATGAACTTGTGGAGTTGAATTAAATAAGAATTCAGACCCAAGCAGAGCATTTACAGTTTATGTAGAACACAGGGAAATGTTTTAAAGCGCAAAATTCCACTTAAAAAGAAGCAAAATATCGCTCCTTTAATTTTTTTGTGAGTCCTGCCTTGCCTTGTAATATTTTATGCGTCCATTTAGCTTCTTATTGTTTTAGGTATTTTCATAAATGGCCTAAATATGATTATAAAATGAGTGATTTTTTTCCCATTTATTTTATGACTCATGTTAAAAGCTGAACTAAACCCTGTACAAGTAACAAAAAGAGGAGAAATAACAAACAAAACTGTGTTTTTTTTTTGTTTTTTTTACTTAAAAAAGCTGTATATAGCAGGAGAATATGTCGATTTATAATGTACTTTGGCTGTACTTCTATCTATAAATAGACTGAAAAAGGACACGTTTAACTAATTAATGGTTCAGTTCTGTTCAGTGCCCCAAAAAGCCCCATCAATGAGCCAACACGTGCATTACCACAGCCCCGAAACTGTCACAGCGATGTCAAAAGCTGTCATCTTTAATGTTAGTAATTGCACCTGTGTTTCTCCTTCACTTACGATGTCTGCTGTGACATGTTGCGTTAACCCACGCGATTAAAGACAATTTACTGTCCTCACAAGCAAATAAAACTGGAGCACAGAATAACAATGACACGTGGCACACAGTCCTGTTCAACTCCGTTTTTATATTAAAAGGGTTGCAATACAATACATGTATTTTTTCTTTAAGCTGTCAATGTGTAAAAGCCATTAAATCAGCTGTCATGACCTCATTTTCTAGATGGCCCTGCAGACATTTCTACTTCTGCTGCGGCTAGATGCAACAAAAGAAACTTGATGTGAAATGTGGACTTTTAGTGCCAGCTGGAGCTTTTGTAGTGACACATTCAGACAAACTGGGCCCAGGATTCTTTGTTCCACAGCCATCATCATTTTCCTTTATCAAATCTTTTTTTTTTTTTTTTGTTTGTTTTTTTTTTGTTTAATAACACACTCATAAACAATGTTACATAAAGGTGTTTTTTCTTGAACATTATGAAAAAAAAAAAAAGCAGCGCACAGCCTGAGATAGCGCTCGGTTACGTGATTCTTATTTTGTCAGCAGCGGCCACAATGAAGAGTGATGAAAGAAAAGACCTTCATCTGAAATTGTCTACCCTGTCTTAGATGATTTCTCTCCCTTTCTGTTTCTCCTCTTTCACCTTTTTCCTCCTGTCTCATTCCCATATTCTCCAGTCTGTGACTTTAACTCAATTTTCACAGTGTTACTGCTGATATTTTTAACCTGACCTCACTGCATTAACGTCCCGGTTGCCTAAAGTGCAAGTAATTGATGAGAACACCCTGCCCAACTTGGGTTCCTTCAACAGGTTTCCTTGTCCTCAGATCAAAGTATAGCACTTTAATATTGAAAGAAGAGTATTTGGACATGTGTTATTAAGCGTGAAACCTAAATGAACAAAAATGAGTGGGTTATGACTCATCAAAGTGTCCGGTCCAGCATTATTTAAAGGACAGAAATAGGATGGCTTTGCTGTTGCTCATTATCAGCTCCAGTAGGCTACAGTCTCAGCCACTCTCTCTGCCCATCGAGTAAAACATGCTAGTGCTTGCTTTAGAGGCATAATTTAACATTAAAATATGAAGAGGATATGAATGTACTATTAAGTGCTGTTGTATAATGCTAATATTAACACACTGAATTGAATCCAGTGTTATTTATTTATGCCGGGTGTGAGCACTGAAGCACTGTGGGAGTACTTGAGCAGAGTTCAGTCAGCTTCTTCAAATGAAAATAATGGCCGTGTTGTCAGCTTTTCTATTCTCTGCCCTCTAACTACGCTTACACACTAATTTTTTTCCTTGTCCTACATTTTGATAAGATCTGCTAGAGCGAAAAACTTTGCACTGCGTGTTGTTGTTTGTTAACACGGAAGTGCCGGCAGGCTGTAAGGTGGGTGTGTATTCTGCTTGTTGTTTGGCTTATTTGTGCTCCCTATAAATGAAAGCCATTTCCTTACTCACTATCAGAAGCACTGCTGAATGATTAAACAAACAAAAAAAAACCCAAAATCCTACAGGATGCATTTATTTTCTTTTACTCTGATCCTGTGTGCTGTTTACTTTCAAATACAGCAAACAACATTTTATATTATATAAGACATTCTTCTGTAAATATAAATGAATATGTTATGTGGTTTCGTATTAAATGAAGTTCAGTTGGTCCTCCCTTCTAAAACTCCTTTCCTCTTCATTAGTTGCCTAGCAACTGTTGAGTCGTTCACAAAGGTTGAAGAGTTTTTATATATTTATTTATGTTTGTTAATTTTCTTTACCTGGCATCAGTTCCTGGAACACCTTGTTCCACATAAACACAGTTAAACGATCAACTGTGTTTGATGCATTTTATCCCCTGAGCCCTGATAATGACTCTGCGAAAGACTTTACTGTGTTTGAACTCGCAGCACTGAGGAAACATATTAAAGCTCCCACTGAGTTGAGCGTACTGTGAGTGGTGTGGACTCCGCATGCACTGTTCACAGACTTTTGAGGTTTCATAGTCGAACGTCCCACTTTCCTACGTTTGTCGTGGCATATCAAGTCATGTCACGTATCAAATCATGTCATATTTAAAACAGGTTGTAAAAATTGAGCTTTGTGTGGACGTGTCTGGCGGGCATCCACTTTGGTGGGACGTCCGCAGAGTCAAGTACGTACGTCTGACTCTGCGGGGGTCTTTACAGGCTACACTGGCCAATTGGCTGAGTTCTACAGGAGACTGAGACATCAGTCAATAACTAATATTCAGTCTATTTATGGAGCCTTCTTAAGATGAAGTGAATCAGTCATATGATTCAGTCACAAATCAAGTTAAAATTGTCGCCCCATCCCAGTACAGAAGTGTTATAAATCGACCAGTAAGTTGTTAATACGTTGAATACATTCACAGTTGATAACATGGACAGAATAGTGATTCTAAGAACGAATAATGAAATAATACAATAATACAAGACAATACAAGAGCATTTACAGTGCTTTTTTTTTTTTTTTTTTTTTTACATTCGAGCAGTAAATGAGGCATTTTAAGAAAACTTAACATGTGTAAAACATAAAGGAAAGGGAAGAATTGTTAGATGTGCGTTACACATTCAAACCTACATCTGCCTTTGATTTTGCAATATACTTTATTTAAAGTCAAACTATCATTCTATAACATAGTTCTAACATAATCTAGTCTTATGAACGCTTTAATATCATGTAAACAGTCACAATCAAGATTAAAATGAATGGAGTCATGACGTCATGATGAGGCACCAGTTACAAAATCATGTGCACAAACAATATATTTACCTGATGTCAACTCATTGTAGAGCTGGACCATATTTTTCAATCACTATCAACCATTTGAATTTTCGCTTCTCTTTTTGTAAAATATAGAGAAGTTACATTAAAAAAACTTTTTTTTTTCTAGTTCTCTGTGGTTTCTGGAGGCGTAGCCTGTGTGTGTGATGGCTCTTTGTTGCTGTTATTTGAGGAGTAGTAACTGTAGTTTTGCATAATTGATTAATTCATTCGTTCAAAGGTAGTAAATTCAAAATGTCATAAATTTAGAAAGCCTTCGTATCAATTCCTATAGAAAGACTATTATCAATCTGATCATTTTCAACAGTTGAACCAACTTTTGGCGACGACAGTGCGCTAAATTCATGGGTTGGAGTTTCAATTACTATCAACCCTTTAAATGTTCTCACTTTTTGTAAAATAAAGAGAAGTTACATTAAAAAAATACTAAATTTTTTCTAGTTCTTTGTGGTTTCTGGAGGCTTAGTCTGTGTGTGATGGAAGTAGAAACTGTAGTTTTGCATAATTGATTAATGAATTAATGAATTAATTAACAAAATAAATCTAAAGCATCTGCGTAAATCAGACTCACTGCAGAAGTTCGAAGTAGGATCAACAGCTGACAGACTCGAATCATTGTTCCAAATGACAACATAAACAAAGTTCATGTTGATTTAATCTGGATACTTTAGTGCAGTCAGACAGAAAAGTAGTTCTATAAATGGGCTTTGAAAAAATAACCCAGTGTCTTATGCCCCGTTTCCACGACTCGATTTTTGGAAAATGGTGAGTCACAGAAGAATCAGTGGTTATACGTCACGGTTTAGTATTTCTTGGAACCACAGCAGAGGTGGTACCAAAAAAGTAGTGCCAGGTACCAGATTCCAGGTCCTGTTTCGTCATGGAAACGGAAAAACGTAGAGTCGAGTTGAGCCGAACCGGTACCATGTAGTGGAAAGGCGTCATTAGTGACAGTAATGCTACAAGCAAACAGGAGCTCGTTTAATCGTGAACCCCAACGCAATGCAAAATGTGTTATTCCATTTCTAGGCTAGTTGGTTAAAACTCTGCGTGCGCTCGTTAAACTTCCGTGTTACAGAGCCGGTTTTAACGAGGACCCGCGGAGGTCTGTGTTCGAATGAGGATATATATTCTTGTTGCTTCATTCCACTCCATTTCTGTAAAGTATTTCCTTTGATGTATTATTTATATTTGGAAAAAAGATGATTTTGAACAGAAGTTTGATAATGTCTTTGATGATATCAGAGTTTCCCCCTGGTCATTTTTCACAGACAAAAATTAATTTACCGTGTGAGGATTGATCCATTGACTGAATTTTATTCTCCATATTGATGTGTGGATATAGGACAATTTTTTTTTTTAATCACAGTTTGTGTTTAAGTAACAATCTCAAATTTTTCGATTCACCCATTCCTTGCTTGTTTACATATTGATAGAGGGGGGCCTCATGACAAAGCAGACATAAGACAAGACAGTGGGACAAAGCAGACATAAGAGAGTGGGACAAAACACACATAAGACAAGACAGTGGGACAAAACAGACATAAGATAGCGGGACAAAACACACATAAGACAAGACAGTGGGACAAAACAGACATAAGATAGCGGGACAAAGCAGACATAAGACAAGACAGTGGGACAAAGCAGACATAAGACAGTGGGACAAAACACACATAAGACAAGACAGTGGGACAAAACAGACATAAGATAGCGGGACAAAACACACATAAGACAAGACAGTGGGACAAAACAGACATAAGATAGCGGGACAAAGCAGACATAAGACAAGACAGTGGGACAAAGCAGACATAAGACAGTGGGACAAAACACACATAAGACAAGACAGTGGGACAAAACAGACATAAGATAGCGGGACAAAACACACATAAGAC
>JAPSES010000124.1:1668875-1699833 GCA_029822895.1 Maxillicosta whitleyi | reverse complement strand
ACTTGTTCTGTACTAAATCCACACACTTGTGGATTTTATAATTAAATATCATACTAAACAAACTTTTAGAATGATCTATTAATACCCACGTGGGAGCTACCCGTGAGTTTGTTAACAAACACGGTCTATATTTTAGTTGTGAGAGTTCATAAAATGAACCCAGAATGATAGCAGAAAACCTCCTTTTTTTCCACAAATATTTTCTCATTTCAAAATACATTTACATGAAAATATAAGTCATTCTCTACTCAAAAAATATTAAGTTTGGTGTTGATTGTTGTAATTGCGTTTCTTTGACCAGATGTTAACAGTCCCTTGACTTTGCCTCACAGCTGACACAGACATCTGTGCAACTACAACTGGTGTCAAAGTATTGCATATAAATGATGCAAAAATGCAGACAGCAATAACAAACAGCACTCATACACAGCTTAAACCTTCAGGCAGCAGAGGAAAATCTGATATACATTGCTTGTAACGTGTACATTTGGTAAGAATTGAGAAATTTGTTGGATCATGGATTGTGAAACTCAACATATGCTTGTTTGGTCTTTAGAATATAATATAATATTATACCCAGCCCTTTATAAGAAGCAGCAACATCATCATGGAACTGAACAGTCACAGCAGAATGAACAGCTGGAATACATTTTTTAAGTTAATAATCTACAGTCCATAAAGTCTAAAGTTAACCAGTAAAGTATGCGATACCTTTGCGGAAGGAATGTTGAGCTACAATGATGGTAAAAAGTGGTCATGAATTAATTGGAATCTACTCAAATCGGAGCACCTTCAGTTAATACGAATGTGTCATAAATTCCTCAGACTACACTGAACTCCACATTTGTAAACTTGTTTAGCTCCAGAACATCAGAAGCGCTGTGCTATGTAAGCAATTGAGAGTATTTTGGGATGCATACCACATACCAGAATATTTTCAAGTGTGAAGAAATTGGAGTTTGGACAGCTGAAGTAGTGCTTTACGCTTATGGTTTATAGTTATTTATGCACTGAGGGTTTTAGTTAAATCAATAGAAGTTTTAAGGGGAGTTATGATAAGGAAAATGATAAAATGAAATGGTAGATATTCCATGTATTTATTCATGATATTGTTTGGATTGTTTTAGAAGCCAAGTCACAATGCCATTTTATTTCATTGTTCCATTGTTGCTCATGCTGCTGCTACACACACCATTACATCAAACTGTACTGTCGCTGCATACTGTGGACTTTTGTACATATTAAAAAGGAATTTTATTATTGTTTGTTTTGTTGCACATTTTATGGTAGTTTTTATTCTGCCCGATTTATCTTTCGCATAGTTTATTTCAGACTTTATCCTTTTTCCTATCCTATGTTCTGTGCTGCAAACCAAGACATTACATTATATTACATTAGAAACAAGTAGATTGGATTAGATCAGTTTGCAGTACATTACATTAGATCACTTTAGATAAGATTAGATTGCATTGCGTTACATTAAATCAGATCAATTTACATTACATTAGATCACTTTAGATTAGATTAGATAAAATCATAGTAGATTACAGTAGATTACATTACATTAGATCAGATCAGATTACATTACATTATATTTGATCAGATTGCATTGCATTACATTAGATCAGATCAATTTACAATACATTAGAAAAAATAGATTAAGTTAGATCAGATTACATTACATTAGATCACTTTAGATTAGATAAAATCACAGTAGATTACATTACATTAAATCAGTTTACATTACATTATATTTGATCAGATTGCATTGCATTACATTAGATCAGATTACATTGCATTACATTAGATCAGATTACATTACATTACATTTGATCAGATCAGACTACTTTGCATTACATTAGATCAGATCAAATTACAAGGCATTACATTAGATCAGATTACATTACATTACATTAGATCAGATTACATTACATTAGATCACTTTAGATCAGATTAGATAAAATCACAGTAGATTACATTACATTAGATCAGATTACATTACATTTGATCAGATCAGATTACATTACATTACAATTAATCAAATCAGATTACAGATTATGTTAGATTTTATTAGATTAGATCAAACTTCATTGATGCCTTGGGCAGAATCATCAGGAAAAACTAGAAAATGAAATAATTTTTTTTTTCCCCTCTGGGAAATATGGTGAAAATTAGGAAGATTGTCCTGTAGTTGAAGGTTCAGTTCTGTAGCAGCCGGTGTCCCTCAGCTGTAATGTTTCCGTTTGACACTGAACACCTGCTCCAGATGACAAACAACTAAGTATGGAAATATCCAGGAAACTATGGGCGACACAAGATAATACGCTTGGACAAACCATATGTTAGTGATACAGTTTGTTTAATAAGATCAACTTCAGATTTATGCGATGATGGCATCAGCGAGCTAAAAAAGAAAAGCACACATTTCTCCTTGTGAACGACTGTCAAGCCTGGTAACGGTCATTTAGTATGACCTTGTCACTCGCACTCGTCACATCTTTGAATTACATCCCACAGCGCCCCCCTAATGCTATCATTACCATTATTAATGGGACATGACACAAGTCGTTGCCACACATAACACCGTGCTACAACCGAGGAGTAATGACTTTCCTCTGATGTAATGCCGCTGCTTTCTTCGTTAGTGTGTCAGGAAGTCAAATATGGAGAGCGTTACTGATGCTGCAGACTTAACAATGCAAGTGCGATGTAGGAAACTTCTCACACAAGCAATAAAATACAATTTCATCTCGGGCCGTGCGGCGGTGAATTAAATAACCCATGTGAAAGTGATTACAAACACATGTGCTCCACCGGTTTTATCTGGACACTGATTGAAACGTGACACTTTCTATGGAACTGGAATTCATCCGTGGGCGCGCACTCGGCTCCACCTCGGTCAGTATCTCTGTAGGGTGGGTTTTGTCTGACTGTAAATCATTCCTGATTACATGTAAATTATGCAGCGGATCCAGTATTAAATCCCTTTTTATCCACGAGCTGGAATCTGTCATAAAAACCAATAATGCAAGCTGTGTTTTCAACACTCCGGGGCGGAGCCTTGGCTTTTTTTTCACTCACTTTTCAGTTATTTTCTTTCATAAGTAATTTCTCACTCTACTATTTCCATCCAAGCGCACTGATAATATTATGCATTATTCAAGTAATGCCTGTATATAATATGGACATTGTTTGAAGTTACCTTGTGTTACATTCCATTCATGAGAAGAGAAACTAAGAGTATTTTAACCTAAAAAGTGTGGAGTTCTACTTTTTGTCTCATGTGGATGTTCAGAAGATCCATAATTCATACGTCATTATAGACATGTCTAACTGTATGCATACTTTCCAGACTACAAGCTGCTACTTTTTTGTCAGTTTGAACCCTGCGGCTTATACAACGCTGATACAATCGAGTCTAGATTTTTTTTTTTACAGGCTACCGGTGTCCACAGGGTGCTCTAGCAGGAAGTGCAAAAGTGAGAAAGACAGGTGGAAGAGGTGATGCGCTAGTTTTAAGTTTAACTCATTCACACACCTTCATCCAATTCCGTTCTGTGCGTAATCAAATCTTAAATTTCTTATTTCTTTAATTGAAATTTTAAAATTGTATTCATTTTTTATTGAAATCTATTGGAATTTCTTATTTTATTGAAATTTTATAATGTATGTATAATCAGTTTATCTTATACTTTTGTAATTTTATAATTCTGTGCAATCAAATCTTAATGTATTTCTTATTTATTTCTTAAAATTGTATTTTAATTTTTAATCAATGTGAAGCACTTTGGGCTACAGTTTTGGTATGAAAGGTGCTATACAAATAAAGTTTATTATTATTATAATAATTATTATATTCATCATGGAAAACACACGAATAAATGCATATGTATTTACACTGAAGAAGAAGAGGAGTTCAATGGTTTCAGTGGCAGGAGGAAGATGGAGATAGCATCAATGACTTTTGTGTTTTTTTAACCTTCTATTTTAAAAAAAAAGCAATGGAGGGATGGAAATAAATATTGAAATAATCTTTCTGTTTACCATCTTTCTGTGTAAATATCTCATGTCATAACGCAGACACCTGCGGCTTATAATGAGATGGGGCTAATATTCAGGTACGTCTTATAGCTCGGATAATACGGTACTTTACTTGAAGGTATAATTATTTTTAGACGCATAGAGACATGCTCAGATAATTTAATACAAATAAATATACAGAAACCACCTCCAATATTAAAATAACAAGAGTGTCCACAGTACTAACAACATTGTTTTTCATTATAATATCAGTAAAGGTGAATCTCTAGGTTCTTGAAAATCAGACAACTGATGCTTATTGATAGAAAATTGTAGAAAAATAGAATATACACAGTAGAGTGATAGGTCTGAAGTGATGCTCTGGGCCTCAGGAAAGTTTGACGATTTTGTAACTTCACAAACTCATTTAGATCAATTGTCTAAACTGTTTATATTTCCTTTTATACATTCATATATTCTTCGAATGTGTTGTCTGTGTTTGATGGTTTACGCCGTGTGTGCTATTTAATATTTTGGCCTTCTATTCTTATTCTGCTGGATATGAAAATAAAAGACAGTGTGGCTGCATTTCAGAGTGTAAATATGATAGCTCTGTGCCCTAGGAAGTCATTATGCACCAGTGAGCTATGAGTGAGTCTGTGTGTGTGTGTGTGCGGATGAAGGATGACGGTAAGGGATCTTTTGTTGAATGTAGAAATCACTGTGTTAGTAGCCTCATTATAGGCTACATCTCTACGGCTGCTATCTATTCTGTGGAGTGCTAAAGGTCAGATCAGTATTTTAATGTGGTACCCTTCTGTCTTCTGACCCAGATGCAAACCTGGTCACTTGGATCAGACCCACATAGCTTATTCAGTGGCCTGCAGAACACATAAATCAATTTACATGTAACCGCAGCTTGTTTAATTAAAGCAGATGGGCTTGTAGCTACCGGCTTTCTCTTAACTTTATCAGCACTCAAACATGCAGGAAATGCTGAGAAACTGAACAAAAGTACCATAAGCTGACAATGATATATTGCACTGCTACCGGATGAAATGAGTTGAACAGTTGATATTAAACCTATAGGCTTTCCTGTAAGGCGTCTGAACCTGGTTCCAGGGTTTTTGCTTGTATTAATGAGGCCGCTCTCCCAGCTTGTGCCTCTATTCATCCCAGTGCAGCTCAGTGAAGTTAAGGTCAGGGCTCTGTGCAGTAGTCAAATTTCTATATGGACTTGGTTTATACACTTGGGAACTGTTGCTACAAGATGAGAATCAGACTATCTATCAGGGTTTATTGGAGGTGTTTTTGCACAATAAATTTGCAGAAACAGCAAGCCACCCCACTCTGGAGAGAATAAAATGAAATCAACTGGAAAAATGAAAATGACATTTATTTTTTATAAAGAGTTTGTTATTTGTGAAATTGGAATTCTATGTCAATATTCATCAATGAGCAGATTTAGTTGGTGCTTTTAGTTTAGCTGTGGACTGTGTAAAAAAAGAACTTGTTATATCTGAGGGTTAAAAAACCCAACATAGGACAACACTGCATACTGATAAATGTCATTATGTCATCACATTAGTTTATTTTTGCCGGCATTTATTTGTTTGTTTGTTTGTTGGTTTGTGTACAACATAACTCAAAAAGTTATGGATGGGTTTTGATGAAATTTTCAGGATAGGTTGGTAACAGCGAGATCTGGAAGTGATTACTTTTTGCAGGTGATCCGGATCACCGTCTGGATCCAGGAATTTTTTAAAGGATTCTCTATATAGTTATTATTGATGCTGTTGTAGTAGTAACAAATGTCCACCAGATGGCAGTAGAAGTCTTGTTTTCTCATATAGTGTCTTCAGATGTGTGACCTGAACTGTGCTGCTTGGCGGAGGTTTGCGCTTTACGAGTGCTTTTCTAGTTTGTACAATGAAATGAAGGGGTTCTTGACCAAACCGTGGCAAATATATATGGATAGAGGTGTAGGTTTGTGTAGGGACTATACAGACATTCAGGAGAGTCGGAATCCACGGAGCTCAGTTACAGTAAGTATTATTTTCTCTGTGCCCTGTACATTTTTGCTCCATAGTAAATATGGCTTTTCATAGGACTTTACTGTGGAACAACAGGGCGAGTACCAGTAATAAGATGTAGGAGATAATAGGAGATGTGCTTTAAACCTGATTGGTATGGAAATTAAGTACATTCTAGTCTGCAACTTCCTGGACTCTGATGGCCTCATGTCATACTTTACATATTTAATCTTTGCAAAGTATAAGTTGACTATTTCAAGAATATCATATGATAGAATATGTAAAACTGTTTCCATTTCATTTTATAAAATGACTCAAACAGGTATGTAATCTTCACTGATTACACTCTCTGTGCGTTTTCTAAACATAGCTGATCTCATCTTGTTGGACAGTGTGAACAAATTATTCTGCCTTGTTTAAAAAAAAACCAAAAAAACCCCCCAAATGTTCTGGCTTTTTGTTTATCTTGTCCCAGATTATCAAGAAACCCATTTCAGAAAAATGAATAATGGGGCTGATGTTCAGAGCAGGCTGTCACTTAACCCTTTTAAGACCCTTTTAAGGTGTCTTCATATTTTTTTTTCTAATAGCAGTCAGAAAATGTCTTTTTTTTGCCAATTCTTTGTTTTCAGGAAGAACTTAACTTTCAATATCTGGTCATTAATTATCATTATTATTCATAATAAATCCTTAAAACTGTGTTTTAGTAAGAAAGAAAAAAGACGGACTTGAAGTTTTTTGCATACTTATTAACAGAAACAACTTACAATATCCATAACAAAAAAAAATACTCTCTGAACTATTTCATCTGCTCGAGCATGGTTTTTGGGCTTGAACAGTCAGTATCCATACCATGGCTTCATATTTACCTCCGACAAGGAGGTAATGTTTTCGCCTGGGTTTCATTATGTGTTTGTGTTTATGTATTTGCTTATTTGTTAGCAAGATAACTCAAAAACTTATGAATGGATTTTAAGGAAATTTTCAGGAAATGTTCGCTCTGAGACAAGGAAGCTCTGATTAGATTTTGGAGGTGATCTGGATCACTGTCTGGATCCTGGAATTTTTAAAATGATTCTCTATTAGTTATTATTATTATTGGCATTGTTGTAATACTAACAAATGTCCACCAGATGGCAATGAAACTCCTGTTTTCTCGGGCTGCACTGACTGACTGACCATCATAGAGAAAGAAAAATTAAGGCCCCGCCTACCCTGAAAGCTTATTGGCTAGTTTTGCTTATTGCCAGCACTCGCTCGAACAGACACACATGCAGTCACACAAAGGTTCCATGAACACACAGTCTCACACACTCGCACAGTACAAAAAAAAAAAAACCCAAACACCTCACATAGTTTAAAATCTGGGATATTTTATCTGACTCGCGGACATTAGGGAGTCATCAGAAATATCTGGGAGACTCCTGGAACTTCATGGAGACTTGCAAATGTGGGAATAATATTGCGGGGTGTCAAGCCCAATTTTTGCTCACGCGGCAAATCATCTGCGCGCACCTCCAAATATTCTGACCTGATGCAGACAGCGTCGCAGACATAGAAGAAAAGAGGGCTGTGATTGGTCGGCGGTACACCCACTGTACACGGATTTCCACTGCCCCTCCCGCAACTCATTCAAAGGGCGTACAGCCCACCTTCTGCAATGTTTTCTCCTTCGCCTCGCTGCCAATGCGAGCACCAGAAGCCTTTCAGTTTCTAGATCAATCAGCTCCAACTCAATCAATGTTCTTGCTCGTCCAGTCACCATTGTTCGCTGATCTGTTGCTCCACAGTAACCGGAAGATAAACACTGCACAAACTACTCCTTGCAACTGCGACTTCGCACCCCCTTGTGTTGTGGCGGTGAATAACATAACACACACCAACACCTCCCCGCACAACCATAAAAGAAAACCGTCTGTGACAATCTGCCGCAGAAGCATAACGGGACCTTCAGTCACAATATGTGGGGGAACTGTGCTGCTTGGCGGGGGTTTGCGCTCTCTGAGTGCTTTTCTAGTTTTTGTTATTTCCAGGCATTTTTTTTTAGCCTGTGTGGATGTCTATGAAAAAGTTCCTTTCTACTTCTCATCGAGTGCCACATTGCTGCCATAAAGTGTTATATAGTGCTGGAAAACTGAGGATCTCAGCCGTCTGATGCTGTTTAAATTTTGCGGATAGCAAAAAGGGTTCTGGAGTTACAGTTATTTGAAGTGCAAAATGCAGCGCCGGACAGATTAGCATTGGTAAAGGGTCAAAAAGGACAACGTTGCTTAATATTGTCATATTCATGTCATTTACTTCATGGGCAATGCATATTCAAGGATCAAACATTGTTAGTCTGGTCATTATTTGGAGTAAATACTACATGCACACATAAATGGAAAGGTAATGTTTCCTTTTTCACAGAGTTGTTAAATAATTTAGCTAATTACCACACCACATCATGTATTTGTTTTGGTCCTCTTCGCCTCAATTTAATCATTATTTTTTTGTCAGATTAATCTCATTTGTATCTTCTTTTATTTTTACTCACTTTTAACATTGTTGAATGAATTTTCCTCCCCATTTTTACACACATGTCCATGTCCAACCATCAGTAACAGCTGAAAAGCAAATGCAGAAGACGCATGTATTGAAAATGAAAACCTCCTTCCCAATACTGAACTGTATTATTATCACATCATGTTATGCAGTGGTGTTCCAAGGTTCCGCTGTTTCATAGACAGAATTTTGGAGCAAAGATGTATCAATGTATCAAACTGAGATGAGCTGCTGCGTATGAAACCATGAAACCATGAAGATGCAATCATTAAATAGTTATTTTGTGCACTATTCAGGAAGCAGCTGGTTAAAGAAGAAGGCCTTGAGTTTATTTTGGAAAAAAAAAAAAGAAATAAGAACATAACAGAATTTAATGTCGTATTCATATGCATATTTCTTGACATATAGATTTATACCTGTGCTACGTTTTTATTTCGTTAAGTTTATGCCAGGGCATGACGTGGCCAACAGTTGTCGTGATGATCGCACCCACACCTCCACGGAAACGACTCATTTTCAACAAGATTTTTTTTTTTTTTTTTTCCCACACTGCAAGCTGTCCATGTGCACCTCTGCACATGATTGAACACTACTCTGTGTGATGCATAAATCCAGTCTCAGGTTCTGTTTTGTCCAAATATAGTTGGATATGGTGTCTTCTCTTCAGGACAGCTCAGTCTGTATCTACAGTAACAGTACAGTGTTCAACTCTAGCTCTCATAAGATGCATGAAAATATGGCATTTCCACAGTTGTTTTGGTTCTGTTCATACAGGATAGTCTGTCTCCTCACCACCACTAACACTTTAATGTCGGGTGGAGTTAATGTTTTTAATGTTTCTGTTTGGGTGAGTGGGCTACAGCTCCATTTGCCAGCCTTGGAATCGCACCGCTCCTGTTGATATATGTTGATATCCGCTGTAATTTAGCCGCGCAAGATTGTGTAGAGTGAGCGAACACAGGAGCAAATCCTGTACATGTGTTTTCCTCACCCTCTGATATTCCACTGAAGATATCGTAACATGTCAAATCGATAAACATCACTCAAACCTGAGATGCAATGCACAACATACAAGGCCTTATCTCTTTTCCCAGAGGACACTATGTTTTACATTTCACTACAATAACCTAAACTGTGAAGTCAATGAATAAGAAAAATGGACTGGTTTTCATTTCTGTGCTGAGATACAATTCATCTCTTTTTTTTTCTGCGCGCAAAGAAAAGTCTACAAGTGACCACGGAATGAAGTCGGTGTCATTTAAAATAAAAATGTTAAAAAGCAAAGCTTCGGATCAGACATATATTCAAAAGGTGCCTGAACCATCCAACCATTAAAGTTTTAAAAAATTGAAGACGGCTTGTGCAGAAAACCCAGTGACATTGGTTCCTCTGAAGAACAAAAAGGAAAAAGGAAAAAAAAATATCAGTCAGGCACAATGTCAGATCATCATGCCCCCACAGAATACTGTAGACTTGAGACTGACTTTACACCTAGACTGAACACTTTGTGGGTTAGGTGTCAGATATTTCTCATGTATGTGGAATTAATGTCAAGAATAGCTGGGTTTTAGTATGTCTGCACCCACCAGCTGAAAGGTCTACATTAAGTGTGTCTTTTCCTGTGCATACCAGTAGGAATATTAGTGCTCTTGATCATTGTTTCCTTCCCTTTGTCTTTATTGCTTGTGGTACATTTTTGTAGACACCGCCCCTCAGGCCCTAGATCTATTTCTTTGTGCCTGCGTATAAATAATTGGTTGAGTGTTCAACTTCTGGGATGTTTACATAAAAGCGCTTTTGTGTTATTTATAATCTGAAAAAGAAGCTAAATCACACGCTCGCACAAACAAACGCTGGCATTGTGGTGCAGATTACTCTCTGTCAGGCCTGTCGCCTGGGCCGGGGTTCCAGTCTGGCTAAAAACGAACACACATCTCATCATTTGGAGCTACTTTCCTTTACCTCAGAGCGTAGCTGCCACTCCAACACAGTAATTACCTGGTTCTCCTTTACTGCTAATGAGAAGGTAAAATATGAGCGTCTGGCAACCGCAGTCATTTGCGACCCCGGCTCGCTCCCGGCTGGGGTAGAGAGAGAGAGGAGAGAGACTAATTTCTTCCTACATGACACCCCTGAATGATGCCATCCAGCCTCAACCCACCTGTGCGAGCATTTCTGTGTAGCTCTGTGTCTGCTTAGCGTGTTCTTTCTGCTTCAGTGTGCCACTGTGAGCATCTTCAAGTAGTACCTTGAGAATCTTGAAGAAAACAAATGCCGATAGTAGATAGAAAAGATGTCATGGACTGAGGCTATGAAGGATTTGGCTTACATTCATACCCCTCTTGAGTCTTCCCTGTTGCTTTTTTTTTTTCTTATTTTCCTGGACATAAAATCCACACAGTGTTGGAGGAAAAAGAAGCAATGAATATAACCTTTTAGAAAGCCTACACACTCATAGCTGGTGATGATTTAGGAGATACAATAAATCACCTAAAAGTGTGAATGCAACTTAAATGTGATCCTCCAAAGGCACCTTTCACCTCTTATCAGCAACAAAACATGAACATTCAAATGGCATCAAAATGAAATGCATGCTTTATGGGCCTGTAAGACTCTTCAAACACCAGCCAATACATATTTCCATGTCATCATCGCTCCCCTTCAATTCCATTATCATTTTTTATCTGATAGGAAACAAATCAAGGTTTTTCCAGTGTCAGGAACAAAAGCCATTTTCATGTTGAAGGTTATAGAAAAGCACAATGATGTAAGGGAAAGGATTATATTGGTGCCCTTCGGATAGACTCCAATGTCACACATGAGGAGACAAAGAATTTCATCACAGCGGCAGCATTTTTTGAAGGCAATCAGAAACATTTTATGCTTTTTGCAGAGCTTCATATTTGCCATAAAATCTTAGAGATTGACTCCCAACCCTTACCACAGGGGTGAAAAAATCCTATTAGACTGAAAAACAGCAAGGGATATTGAAAACGTATTAGCAATAATAACGGAGATTGCTGAATGCATTACATTTAATATGACTATTTTAGTGGAAATGATACAGCCGGAGCATGGAAAAATTACATTAATTTCAGAGGATCATGTAAATGTTAATGTTTACTGGTTATACAGACACTTCCATTAGAAAGCCATTAGGAAGACAATTACAATGATTAACTGAAAATAGACTTACCGCATCAATTCACAGATTCACTGATAACTGACCATATTGCATTTTAGATTATGAAAGACTTATTTCAGACACTTTTCAATAAAACTTAGTCAAGAAGAGAGTAACTGGATTTACAGACTACAGACTGATTCATGATTTTAAAAAGAAAAGAAATTCAGCACAGTTAATTAAAACCACATGATCATGATTGGATTAGGAAGTGAAAAATGTCATTATTACTGTATTTTTTTTTTTTTTTTTTCAGCAGCTTTCACCAGCCCCCCTCAAACCAAAACCTTTCTCAAAGGCCGAAAGGAGGTTAATGTTCAAAACAAACCCAAATAAATATTTCTTTATTACGTTTTTTTTTTTTTTTTTTTTTTTTTTTCAGCAGCTTTCACCAGCGCATCTCAAACCAAACTGTTTCTCAAAGGCCACAGGGAGGTTATTGTTCATAACACACCGAAGTAAATATAATCTAAACAAGATCATCAAACTATAGCTTCTGTAGAATCACTACATCCTTATGTCTGATTATTGGGGCTACTAGAAAAATAACTGTAAGCCAAATTAGACCACAGGGCAGCCTGTTTTAGCAACAGTTTTTGGGTTTTATACGTGAATTAATCTAGGGTAAAAAAAAAAAAAAAAAAAAAGAAGAAGGAAAAAATAGCCTACCAAAATTCTAAAGGCAGAATTTTAGCAAAACCAGCCCAATTAGAAAGAAGCCAAATGTACTTAAATATAACCACACTATCTTCTAGTTGGATAAGTCAGTGTTACTTGGATATTTTTGTTAAACCTGCAGTTTTCTACCTACTGAAATATTAAAGAAAGAACATCCCAGGACATGTTGTGCTTCTTACAAGCAACATTATTTAAGATTATACAGACCACTGATTTTGCTTGTTACTGGTTAAACTTGTGCTTACCTGACATTTCTTATTACGACTAAATATGAATAGCTCTTTTTAAAATGATTAAATTATTTCCTCTCTAATAAAAAAAAAAAAAAAAAAAAAATCTTGACAAGGTTATTTTTCTTTTTAGAAAAATGCATATATTTATTTCCTGAAAGCAAGTGTTTCGTTGAAGTTTCTTTTTTTTGCATTGTGTCATCAGGGTCAGCACTGTTATGTCGACGTTGTTGTTGATATGTCTGTACAAATAAAGGGTAAGTCTTGTGATAATTATGTCACTAGACCTACTCAGAAGGCCATGAATACAAACAATGGATGAACAACAGCCTTCCTTTTTTCATCATGGTTCTTCAGGGTCCTTCATTCATCTGGCAGAATTAGGCTGCTGCTTCCCATTGTTGCTGCCTTGGCAGTGAGCCATAATAGCACTTGTGTGCCGCAAAGCATCGTCAGTATTATTTACCTTGAAGTGTTTGAGCTTTGCATTCGTAAACTTATGTACTTTCAAGGAATGTGCCACCCGCTGAACTATATGTTTCTGTAGAGCATTCTGATTACACCCTTACAGAAAAAAACCCCCAAAAAACCTGGTCATCTTTGGTAATAATATGTAATTAATTGTCTTACCCCAGACTATATGCAGAAAGCAGCTGCAGTATGAATACAGGACTAAATATCCCCTCAAACTGAGGATGGAGAGCCTCCCATTGGCTGTGCACAATGTACACACACACACACACACACACACAAAAAAACTAATTTGGCTGTTTACACTGCACTTATAAGCAGCATACACACTTCATCTCTTTATCTAGTTTATACATATTTCCACTTTTCTTAAAAATCATCATTTTCCCAGACGATGTGAAGTGTCTCACTAGTCAAAAAAAAAAAAAAAAAAAAGGCTTCTAATTGAACCTCTATTAGCAGAACCACGCTCACGGTACTTGTAATTAAGTGGGAGCTCTGTCTGTCTGTCTGTCTCAGCCTTTTATTACGTAGCGTTTCTTTCACTTTAACTCTGATTAATTTAATAGAAAAAACAAACAAACAAAAAAACAGTGAGTGTTTGCTGTGCTCTCAAAAAATTAAAATAATAATCTTTATCTCTTTAGCTTCATAGCATAATTGCCTGAGTCATATTTTTGGCCAAATTGTGATATCTGCATAAATTGAAGCAGCAGTGCTATTAGAGTAAATTTATGCAGATAACACAGTTTGGCCAAAAATATGACTCAGGCAATTATGGCATGAGGTTAACAATATTATGGGATATGCTGAATGTCAGGATGACGTTGCAAACATGAGAACACAAAACAAATTAATCCAGATTTATTTTGCTCTTTGTATTATCATATGGTCAATTTCACCATTTAATTGATAATTTATATGTATAACATATAACATAACATTATTTGCTTGTACTATTATTTGCCATCTGTACTATAGACTATTGTACAAGTATTAATATAGTCAAATTTCATTGTAGACAGTCAGTTTTGGATTATAGTGACTCTTTAGCCACTGGACACTGCGATAATTGTGCACAAAGCATTGCTACTGGTGATGGGTTTAACAGAATTATATGATTTTTTTTCATCCCTTTATGTATAGCCTTATATTCATGTAAATAATTATCTCGCAGGTGCCGGCTGTTTTTATCCACTTTTTCATTAGCATGCACCTGCAAGACTGAACAAACGGCAGAGCCATTTTAAAACTAATTTCATTTTTATCTTCGGGGTGTTTAACATTGTTAATTCTCTCGCATATTACTAATAGCTGTTCTTGTTTTAGTTGTTTATAGTTGTAGTCGGTTTATATTATAATGACTTCAATTTCCTCTTAGGTTTTGATTGTTTTACTGAACTGCCCTATATTATGATAATCATTACTGAGTGTTTTATTGTAATTGTTGAATTTATAAGTCAGAATAAAGCTTGAATGAGAAGTGGATCAGATCAGAACAGACAGAGGCACATCCCAGATATTATTCTAGAACTGTGCTATGGAACGATAATGTGCAGTCAGGTGAGAAAACAGGTTTGGTAACCAGTAACAAGACTGTTTTCAACACTAAAATCAAATTAACTTAGGACTTTGTAAAAATCTTAAATGCACTTTTTGGCTGCTGGTTAGAGAAGCTAGAAGAATAACTAATAATAATAATAATAATAATAATATATTAACCTTTATTTAACCAGGAAAAGAAACCCATTGACATTAAAAATCTCTTTTGCAAGGGTGTCCTGGCCAAGAGGCAGCACAAGATTTCAGAAATTCCAACAAGTTTAAAGGGGTCTAATGTAAAATATTAAAAGTCCAATAAAATCAAATAAGACAAAAGAAAAAGACATCATTTAAAATTTAAAACAGTTACAAATCAGAGATGCTGTCTCAAGTGTGCTTATTCTAGAATTAAAATCACTCAGTGGAATAATATCGGTTATTCTTAGGTCCTTTTGAAGTTTGCGTTACAATAATAATAATAAGATGATAGAGTATATGTTAGAATGAATCACTCGGTTAGAGCAGTGTGACGTTAACTGTGGGATCATCTGACCAAAGATCCTATGCAGTTTCCGAAAAGTAAACAGTAAACTTAAGTATGAAAATACTTTGCTGCTGCCGGATTTGTGCTTTGATGGAAAAGCAAAATATCATAAATAACTTTCAATCCAGTTACATTTTATTCATATGTATAATTTTGTTGTGTTTAGGTCCCATTTTCAGATAGTTGTAAGTGTTATTTATTCTTCCTTTTAATAAACGTTAATGTGACACATAGTAAAACATAAAACACCTCAGTCCACCCTGTTAATGGCCACTTCACTGCCCCGCTATCACTCGCTTTTTAGCAAAGACATTTACATTGATCTTTGCGGTCATTGTGGTTTACTGTACATACATGTTGCATCAGCGTTGCCTTGAAGTTTTGTCGTGCTATGGTTGATATACAATGAAGAGTACTGATTCGTTACCATCTATTGTGTCTTTCTGATGATGTCGCAGTCCTTTTGGCGTGGCATGGCCATGACATTGTTAAGTATTAGTTGCTGCTGATGAAAGTCTCCCTACATTCATCAACTAGACTAACAGCGAAGGCCACTTTGCGACACTTTCTGATTTTTATGGAGAGCAAATCTTCCCTGGAGGAGAGCAATCATATCTGAATTCAAATAATTATCATCACATTTTCACCTAATTTGAAAGTGTTTCAAGAAATTTGTTTACGCCCGTGCAAAGCCCCTAACAAGCAGAATGTGATGAAACTGCAGTGCTATAAAGTAAACTAGATCAGAAAATGACATCTTCCCATTCAGATTGAATGATTCCTGTCAAGGCCTGAGTGTGAAAAGCGTACGCTCCGAGCGGCTGGTACAGAAGACTAACCACACGTAGATAAGGCCAAGCCGGGCTGGTGACACGCCTGGCTTGGAAGGAAAAGCAAATCATTCAGGACAATCTATTCCCACGCCTGCCAGTCACAACCCTGCTGTCAATTCAATACGGCCTGCTCCGGAGCAACACAGTGGCCTGTGAATACCATTTCCATATAATTATTCCTACATAAATGGCAAAGCACTTGCTGCTTCATCAACCTTTTGGACCACATGTGGGTAAATGGATAGATAAATAAAAAATGTTCTCAAGTAAATACACTGAAGGGGTGAGGAAAAGCTAATGGAATTGAATGTCTTGCAAATGGGCAGCAGAAGGTGTTTTGTGGCTGTGGTCAAGTTGATTGTACAACGAGTCGACCCTCACTTGAAGAACATTTGTCACAAAAGGAACATACTTCACTTCTTTATGCTTTTTTTTTTTTTTTTTGGGCTTCGGCAGCAGCCTCTACTAGTGCCATTATATTATCAGGATGTCTGTCCTTCCATCCGTCCTGTTCTCATGCGATATCTCAGGAATTTGTTAAATTTGGTACAAAGGTTTTGGAGTTGAGGATGAACCGATTACAGTATATGAGTCAAAGGCTGTGACTGGTGAACTCATAAAACATGATTTCGCCAACATTTCACACAATGTTTTTATCTCAGTCAACTGTAAAATGATATTATAATGTTCTGCAACAAAGACAGTATTCAACTCTAGAACCCATGGAAGGACAGGTGGTAGTCATATCAAGTTAGGTTGCAGTGGTACACTACATCAAGGTTGCGTGGCTTTCAGGAGGTATTGTTTCATCTGTGCATTACGTCTGATATCAATGTCTTAAAGGGATAGTTCGGGATTTTTGGCATGAATCTGAATGGCATCTGCGTCATCAGTGTAGTACAGTTACAATAAACTTACCCCCGACAGTGACCGGTTCTGGTCTTGGTTTAGGTTGAAAAGAAAATAGTCCGGCAAGTTTGTCGGGGTCACTAAAATAAAACGTTTTGTCTTCTAAAAACAACACATGTTCAAAAGAATGATTTATTTGCATCACAAACCAATGTCCTCAAAAAGTCACACCTCGTAATCCTACTTTCTCTTCGTATCTCTGCTCGCTGCCGCAAGATGACAGCTAGTCTACCTGTTTCACCGCTGAAAAAAGTTGTTGAATCACATTTACTGTCGTGTAAAAAACAGGCTTTCCATTACTAGGAATTGGCTTTAATGGTTTTGTGCATACATAGAACATAGACATGTATTTTGTAGGCATTTAGTCATGTAGGATTTAATTTCGGGTTTAGTCACTCCATCACACCCTTCCTCATGAGCACCAGCCAAAACAACTCCCTACACTATTTGCGAAGATAGGTTTGATTCATTGAAAGCACTGGCCGACAACACTTATATCCTTTACCCCTGTTCCACAACAATAGTGGATGGTGCCAGGTCTGTCACCATCACTGGCACAGCTCTAAAGAAGTGGAGAAATAATTTAAGCTGTACTGTTGTATGAAATGGATGGTTATCTTACTCTATACATTTGCTTATCTAAAGTATTAAAGAACAACTTTACTTTTTGTCCTTTCTCCCCGTGTCCTTCCAATTATTTCTGTTCAAAAAGAGATGGATAACTTTTTTTTTTTTAGTTCGCCTTGTGTATATTCTTTTGTACATGTACTTCCATTAATTCCTTGTAACTTTTGATAACACTGATAATACTTGTGTAATGTTGTATTGCCACTTGTAACAAATGCCTTTTTTTTTTTAAATTCCCTCAAACTTTTCACTGCATTTATTGGAGTCTAGACAGATATGAATGCTAACCGCTTCTTTAGGATGTGTGTTGTGGGTGCATACAACCGCGAGGTGGTAATTCTAATTTTTTTGCGTGGATACAAAGGTCTGTGTAATCAAGGATTGACATAAGTGAACCAGCGGGCTGCAGGTATGTGGGGATATACTAAACAAATACCTGCTGTAAATCCCTGGGGGCTATCAGGGTAATGCAGCTTGTTATTTTCAGCGTTGTGCTGTAATGGTCTCTGCCTCTCCAAAGCACTAAGAACTGTACGAAGTGGCTTTCCGACATGAGTTTGAACAGTGTGATCAAACATTTTCTGAGCTTTAAAGACAAAGTTGGCTTTTGAAACTCTCTCCCCCTTGTCAAGACCAGTGACTTTTCCGGCAGACTCCCCTGCTGTGAAGTTAAAAGCATTTGCATTTCATAGCCACGCTGGCGTGTCAGAAGGTTTTATCGACCTGTAACGCCCTTTTCATTTTCTTAACATATTAAGTATAAAGCATCCTTCCCATCATAGACAACGTTTTTTCTAACAACACGGTCTTAAAACTAAGCACCTTCTGTTAACAATGAATATTCTTTCTACGCTATTTCACAAAAGAAGAAGAAAAAAACGCTGTCTTTAGGATAGACCTATCAGCCGAGATGGTCTGTAGTCAAATTCCGCAGATCGAGAAACAATGTCAAGTGCAAACAAGCGTACATTTTAGAAGAGCAGTGACAGATGAGTAATGTCAGTATGAATCAGATAAGTCAGAGCGGCTTCAAATTTATTGCGTTAATAGTCCCTCATTCATGAAGCTCTTAGAGTAAATGTCAAACTCTGGTGTTTCAAAACTTATTTGTTTTAGAAAGGGATAAAATGACAGGAACCGATTTTTCTCTTGTGAGTGTTTTTTTTTTTTTTTTTTTCAAGCCGCGTCAGTTTTAAAAAATGTATTCCCTGTTCTTATAAATCGCACTAAGCTTCGCGTATCGATAAAGAACGCAGTTCAAAGGAGGATGATCAATAGAACCAGAGCACAGTCAGTTTTCAAGTCAAAACATACTGTCATATTTATGTGAGTTAAATTGGTGTAAATGTTCATCTTAGTATTTCTGTGGAACCCTGTCTTCATTGACACAAATTGATCCTCATTTGATGGTTGATGTTGGCATTTATTTCCCGACTATTAATCACACACAACATCCTATACACTGCATCCACCACTCGAATGGGGGAAATCATGCACTCATCTTTGCTTTAGTCTTTTCATGCTGTTACATCATCTTTCATCAGATAAAATAACAAGCTAGCAAGTACTAATTAAGAAGTATTAAAAAAAAAAAAAAAAAATCAGTGTCATGACTTGAGGGATTATTATTGATTCTTACAGTGCAACAGTTCTTGGAGCATATTTTTGCTGAATGTTTACTTGTGAAACTACCTCTATGTACCTCGTTTTAATGAGAAATATTGCGATTTTTAATATTATTCATAGTTCTAAATTAAAGATGTGATGGTGTACTCAGTGAAGTACTTACAAAATCTCACGGTATGGGTACGAATCACTTTTGTCGATTGAGTAAATGCGGTTTCACGGTAATATTTTAGTTTCCGCTTTTACCACAGACCAAAAAAGGCTTTGAAGAGCAACTGGCTTTGTTGTATTTCGCTGTTGTCAGGTACAGCCTCTCCTAACAGTAGAAAAACAACAGCACCCAGATATGTTGCTGGCAGCCGCAGACCATGAAAAGTTCAGCTGTGGGCGATTTTTCTCAGCTGACATGCTAACTGATGGAGCGTACACCGGTGTTTTTCAGGTACCCTAACCCTGCAGCACACCCTAACAGCTTTTTCACTAAGACGCGGTGTGACGCATGACTACATTTCCGGCTCATTTAGCAAAACACATGATCTAATGTAAATGAATCAGGGCCAGTGAAGTGGATAAGTGCTACCGGACTGTAGGTGGGTTTTAAGGTTAGATCCATAAGGCTTTGCCGCTAGAACATTTCAATGTGCTTAGTCAGTGTAGCACACAAACCATATATTGTGTTTCGATTGCTTATCAGAGTGATCTGCCTCTCCATCCCTCTTCACTTCCCCCCTGTAAACACATACACACACAATTATGTACTCGGCTCACAAACATCACTCACAAATACTCTTTGCTGGCAGTCATTAGAGTCCCAGGAGCTCTTTTGCTTGTACCTCAGTCCCGCAGATCTCCATTGCCAATAATCGTTATAATTGATGTTTCCCTTCTAAGCCTCTAATGATGTTTTTAGTATTTATGGTTACAGACAGCCAGGCAAGCTGATTCATAATAGTTTCTCCCTGCCATTTTATTGGCATGGCGTTTCTCACATTCACATCAGTAAATTAATTTTGACCCAGCGATGCCATATATCACAGCCAACCACTGCACGCTGTCTCTCCGTGACCAGGTTTTCTTAAGCTGTTGTCGTAAAGAATGGTTTATCGATCTTCCTCACTGACGCTTTAATAAGTGCTTTGCATAACAAGTGTTTTACTGCAGAATAAATCACGTGGGCTGGCAGCGCTTGTCAAACACACAAGTACACACACTTATGCGGAGAAAAGCAAAGGGAATACCAAATGATTGACCGGGCTGAATGAAGAGACATTAAAGTTTTTTGCTCTAACAAAACTAATTACTTACATGTTTGATTAACAGAAAACTTTGAACTTCTTTGAGCAGGAGTATCGTTTCACCGGAACTGAAAAGTAGCGTGAATTTGTGGCCCGAGTGTAACCAGGAAGTTAGCTAACATCACCAGATCTGTTAAGAGCGGGAGGAATTCAATCAGCGAGATCCATGGGCCAGAGCAGAGGCCTTTGAGTGAGATCGATGGCTGGAGAAGCAGGTCGCAAAGGGGGCAGTTCCCCTGGTATCAGCGTTTCATCGCTGTCCTGTTGCCACTGCTGTTTAGGGAGTGTGACGGGGGTAGAGAGCAAAAGAGCGGAGGCCAGAAGCACAGCTGCATCCAGGACCCGGGGGTTCAATCCACCTCAGGCCTACCACAATAATATCATTTTACGTCAGCCGTGAGTGAAAGTTTCTCCAACTTGGGGAGGGCTGATTGATGGCTGCTGTAAATCAATGTTGAGAAGGCTGCATGAGGTTTTATAGCGGGTGGAAAAATGGTGCAGCTTATATAACTCTCCCGTACCGCTTGTGCTTTTACCCTTCTTTTACTATTTTGGGTTTTTTGTGCTTTTCTCAATACATGCAGAAAAAAAAAAAACATCAACTTGAGTCGTTTGTATATAAACACACACACAAACAAATCCCTTGGAAAATATCTACTTGAAAAAATTGCAATGACATGATGTCCTCTGGAAGCCTTTCTATGACAAATCCTTTTTCCTACAAGGTCCTAATACTCTCTTGTTCCTGTGTGGTGGCAACATACAAAGAATTAGATCTCATACATTCCTTTATCTGCGCTAAGCCTGAAGCTGTGATTCTTTGTGCAAAGCTGTCTTTTGTAAGGTTTGTGTTTTTTCCGCAAAAAAAAAAAGTACAAAACAAAACAAAATATTTTTTTGAAATGTTAAAGGCATTAAATTAAATCAAATCAACATTGAAAATAAGCTCTGTGTTTTGATGTTCTGCTCACCTGAACGCTGAAAATGCGATCCCTGCCTACTGTGAATGCATGATGAAGCCACAGTGTAAAGAAAAAGTAGCAAACACAGATTCAATGTCATTTTAATTAAGTCGTATAGTTGTAGGAAAAAATACATTTTGCTTTAATTTTCCTGTCTATTGCTTCTGTACTGTCTGTAGTCACATAAAAAACAGGGACTTCATTGTGCTGCATTCAACCTCATACTCCAGTAGTTTGTACAAAACCTGTAAACCTTGTAGTTTTCATACATCATAAATGGTTTTGCTTCTTTCATCCCGGTCGTGTTCTTTACCTGCAGCATTTCACAAATAGATGCTAAAACCACGACAGTCTCATTAATTTATGTTGGCAGATTTAAAAAGCCAAATTATTTTCAGTAAAATCCACAATTTACTTGTACAGCTGCTCCCCTTGCTTCATTTTCAAGTTCTTTTACATTATTATTTTTAATTAAGAATGTAAAATAATGCAAAGTTGATTAATTAAATATTAGTCATAGGACATTTGCATTGTGTTACCAGTCCCCCAGGCTGCTAGGTTTAAGAGTAAATTTTAGATATAATTTTTTTTCTTGAAAGTTCTTTAAGTGATGTAGAGAAAAGTAACCTTACAAATACAAATTTCACTGTATTTATAATATACATTTGCAATGAAATGCATTTCATACATGTTTCACCTTCATGGTTTAATGTGTTCTTCAGCATTTGGTTCTAAATGTAAATATTTTTTGCCATTTCATGATATATATTTTTAAAGTTTAGTTCCCAGGAAGACTCCAAATGTATTTTCTGGATCTCAAGATTGCAACCTTCAGAAAATATCTGATCCTTGGAGATAAATTCTCATGGTAACTTGTAAGGGGAAGAGTCAAATAGAAGAGCATTGATTTATTGGTGTTAAAACTAAGCATTCATTGTCCATTACTTTAACATTAAGATTATTGTGTTTTCAGCAGTGCATATGAAAGGGAACTGAATGAAAACTTAGAATGTGATCATAATAAAATTAAAAAAACAAAAACAAATCTTATTCCCTATCTCATTTATTTCCAACCAGAGTCTCACTTCAGCTAAAATGCAAACACAACAGAGAAATGCTTTTGAAAATCCAAAAAAAGACAACTTGATTGAATGATCAATACTTAAGCCGAGTAAAGATGCAGAGCCTTCCCTTGAAGTGATCACTAACCATGGGAGAAAAGCATAAAAAAAAAAAAAAAAAATCAAAGAATTTGATTAGATTGTTGATACAACCATCTGTGAAGCACAATCGGAGATATGAAGGATTATAAAAATCTATGATACTCAAGTGACGATGTAAAACTGCAAAATGAAGTGAAAAGAAAATGGAAAATGTGGCCATGTGAGTAAGTGTTTTTGTATGCATTCAAAGAGACAGAAAGATCTGAAGTCGTACTTGTGGGTAGTTTATATATCAAGCACTAGTTCCACAGCTGCAGATGGGAAATTATATTGATGAACACTTTTGTAGCCGGGCTGCTTCTTTTGAATGCTTGGATGAACATTTTTTCTAGTTATTTTTTTTGACGTTGTGATAATAAAATCTCTCATTTACAAAACAGTACAGTGATGGATTAGTCTGCTGGTTCTACAAGACAAGAATGTTCTTTTTTTTTTTTCCCCCCGCAGTTTCTTACGTGCTTTGTATCATAACTGTGTGGAGCTTTTCTATCAATACGAAATCTTTTGTGTGCCACCATTACCTGTTGATAGTACGCTCTGAATTCATCCCAAAAATAGGCTCTGGCTAAGGACAATGTGGCGTTTCAAACTTTGACGTATAATTGATATGAAAGTCTGTGTAATGTTGTTGTGCCTGGAAGAAGAATCCATCATCCTTCAGGTCATTGATCTGTGTGTGTTACCATTATTTATCTAAGGGTAATGGTCCTATTTTTGGGATTATGTATCCTTGGTCTTAGAGGACGGCTGAAAGCATTCTATATTCAAGTATATTTTTCTCTGCAGGGAGTAGAGTAATTGCATTTGTACAAAGTTTTAGTGGGAAAATAGTGATTGTTCATGTAGAATTACACTGTAGCTGCTGAAGAGTGACTAAAAGCGACGCATATACAGTGTTTGCTTTGAACTACACTGCACTATATTGCAGTGTTTCTGCTCTGTGCATGGTTCTGTGTACAGGTAAGAAAAGGCACAGAAGAAAACTGCAGAGTCAACCTCACTTAACTTGATTTGTTGTTATACAAAGCTACCGTTACAGTGCTATGAATATAGTGCCAAGCACCATTGGTCATTGAGTCATTTGTAGGTGACTGAACATAGAAGCAGAACATTGATGACCTGCACATTCTGCATCTATAAGTCACCCCAACCTCACCAGAAAAAGAAAATATAAAAAAACTCTTTTAGTTTTAAAGGACAAATGATGTGTTTCGGATGAAAAACTGTAAGTAGTTTGGTGTGGTTGTGATGTAAGGGGAGACGGAGGATGTATTAAATGCAATAAACCAGCCTGTGCTTTTGTTACCCCACCCTCTAAAGTGGAGTCAATGCAGGGGTGTCAAACTCATTTTAGTTCAGGGGCCATACCCCCCCTTAATGTGACCTCGAGTGGGCCGGACCAGTCAAATAATAGCAGTGAAAAAAGTCAAATTATATTATGATAATGTTTATATCTACCTACATACTTTCCTTAAAATGTAAATTTGAAATGTTTTAAGAATAACAAGTGCAATTTTGACAATATTCTGCCTCAATTTATCAGTTTATCATTTACACTTATGCATTACAACTATTTAAAAAAAACACAAAACATTTAATAACAAGCAGAATATTGGTAAAATTGCATGAACTCCTCTTAAGACATTTCAGATGGTTCCTATTTGTTTAGATTATTCACATTTTTTGTAAAAGGAAAGTTTGTTAATGTAAACATTTTCATGTAAATTTTACTTTTTTTTTTTTTTTACAATAAAGCAAAGAGAAAATTAGAAGTTGTGAATATTTATAGGTTCTTATAATAATATTATACTGGTTCTGACCCACATTAGATCATATTGGTGTGTATGTTTAACCTGAATTAGATGATTTTGACACCATTTATTGTTCATATATCCCAATCCCATGGATCGGACACTTTGGCGGGCTGGATTTGGCCCCCGGGCCGCATGTTTGACACCTGTGAGTCGAGGGGTAGGGGTGGTTTGGTTAGCAGCAAATGTATCAGATGAATTCATACCAAACTGGGTTTTTAGATCACCAGCGACCCAGAAGAGATCTAATTCCATTTTGGGAACAGTAGGTCAAAGTTCACAGTTTTTATGAATTTTTAAAACCTTTTCTTCCCCATTTCCTTATAATGGGTGAAGATTCAAATGTCTATAAAAACATCAATTTTGTTTCAGTTTACTTCAAACCTGGCACATATATAGAGGCAGTTGATATGCTGACATCACCACACGCGTAGAGATGATGACATCAGCTGGATACATGCCAAAATAGGCTACAGTACATGCGAGGGGCGGGGTTTATCGTACCTGGCACCACGATGCTGCCTTGTAACATTATTATTTTAACCCAGCTGCGAATTTTTCAAGTTCGGTTGGTGGCAAAACCATACCCAAACCATAATGCAGCAGTTATTTTGTACATTTTTATCTGTAATATAATCTGTCCTGCTGCCACAACTGACATTTTTGGGGAATTTCTCCTGCACGTTGTCATTGGCAATCACCTTCTTTTGTCATTTTGGTTATAAAAATGTGTTGCTATAGGCAATACTTGATTAGTGAATGAAGCACAGGCCATAAGATATTCAGTATTTACACATTCTTGTTGAAATCAGTTCATACATTCAGCTGTTCTGGTATATTCTGAGTAAAGGACTTCACTGATTAAGGTGTGGAAGGTTGCCAGTTTGAATCTCTAGCGGGCCCTTGGGCAAGACCCTTTACACTATATATGAATATACCTTTTAATTTGCTTTGGATAAAAGTGTCAGCCAAATGTAACATATTGTATTGAGATTTGTTACTATATGTAGTAAACACTGATCAAAAAGTATTTCATTGTGATTCTTTTTTTCTCTACAACGAAATGCTACAAGTCTGAACTGGCTCGTTACTGTATTTTCATTTAAATGTAAAATACTTTAAAATAGGGACCATTATGCGACTATTGCACTGTAACTTGTCTTATGATGCTTCTGTGCTTTTCACAGTCACACAAGTTACTGCTCACACACACACACACACCAACTCATAATCTTTCTTACTGCATCTAGCGATATGAGGAAAGCTGACTTTTCCACATCAAGATGAGTGGGGGTAGGAAAGGCATTATCAGCCCCAGAGGAAGATAAGAGTTACGGTGGTGGGCAAGGAGTCCTGTGTAAAAAAAAAAAAAATCCAAAGGTCACCCAAGCTTGACTTCAGAGCAACCGACACGGAGACACTGAAGGTCAAAGAGATTGAGGGAGTAATCCATTCACAAAGATGACAACCACACCTTCAGTTTTACCTGGGTTTATTTCCCTCAGACAGCTTGTTCTCCTAAGCCATACTATTCTAGAGATTTTATCCACCTGATGCTTTTATTTATGCTAGATCATGCAAACAGGTTTCTAGTCTCAGACAAGAGGAAACTGGGAAAATTAGTACCATTACTATTCAGATATGTGACCAAAACAACGAGCGCAACAGCAGCAGTGAATAAAAGTACACCTGAAGCAGAGCGCTGAACCCTGGCAGTATCAAGTAGAATATTAATTCTAGTGGAGCACCCTGGATAAGTGGGGCCCCTGGGCTCACTGCACTCTGGGTGTCATTATGAAGCCACTGCTGCAGATAGCATAATAAAATATACCGCGTAATGCTAAGCTGTGAAATGGATGTAAACAATCATGCTACCAAAACAATCATGAAGGTGGGAATTGCACAGGTTTTATTGGTTTATCAGCTCAGAGTTGAGGCATCTGCTGTACACAAGGTATCTATTGACGGGAAATTGGAATTTGGTTTTCAAAATTAAATTCTTTCAGAAATGTGAAAATAGCAATTACTCTGTATGTCTCTGAACAGAGGTGTGCAAATTCTGTCCCACTGAGAGCCAAAACTTAATCAGATGTGCTGCAGGCCAAAAGTAAATGCTGATGTTGTGAAATTACATTCAGAAAAAAATAAATATCCCATATGTGTGTGTGTGTGTGTGTGTTGCAATTATTGCTTGTGTCTGTTCTGTAAAATAATATTGAAAAAGTAATAATTATACACAGGAAAACAGGTAAAACAAATTATTTATTAGGGACACTTAACAGCACTGTGATGTACATATACAGTGACATAAAACTGAGATTATGTACTTTTTTTTTTCACATATTGTCATTGTTTTTGTTAAAATTGTGCAGTTTTAAGAACAAGCACAAGCTTGTTGACCCAATTTGATCAGCTTGTCTTTTAGATGTTGCACTTGTAAATCCAGGTATTATACCAGAATGGTAATCTCTTTATTTTTCCCTCACCCTCTCTCTGCCTATAATGTCACCTGTTTGTATATTAGTAGCCTAATAATAGCATAATTACCTAAGTCATGTTTTTTTCAGGTCATAACCAATGATGAAAAATTAAGCAGCAGTGTTAGCAGAGTGAAGTTATATAGATATTACAACTTAGCCAAAAATATGATTTCTATATGACATTATTTAAGTATCCGCTATCAAAAAAAAAAAAAGTTCAACAAATACAGTTTAACCTGTAAAACCAATAATATTTAACAATATCAATGTCTTGTCCACACTCGGGGGGGGGGGGGAAAGTAGTGTACTTTCATGTCTGGCTTGTTTGTAATCCCTTTGGACCAACAATATGGCCCATTTACTCCTTTACTGCAGTTTGTTTGTGCAGCCCAGGTCATTCAAAACAAATAAATAACAGCGGTGAAAGGTCTGACAGTGCAGGTCTCAGTCCTCTTCCAGTGCAGTTTGTCAGCAGCATGAGTGCAATACAAAATCCCACACTGGGTCTTGGACAGAACCCTGTCCCCTGTCCGGGAAATAGGACCCAAACACAGGCTTTCATGGCTAAAAGATGGATGGTGACATCCAATAGCCAGCATTCCCTCAAGTTTGAAAAGTAGAGCAAAGAAAAATTAATTATGTGAAAATCCTGGGGCTTGCTGATAATCAAATTCAGCTATTTCGTCCTCATCATCTTCCCTGCTCTAAACAACAGAGCAGGTAAAACAGTTTATAATAAAAATCGGGTTGCAGTAGATGGGGGAGTGTGCCAGAGTCGTCCCGTGTTGGCCATTCTACCCGTGGTTTTACTGACAGAAGTCAAGCTGCAGCCAAGCGGATGGAGAGAGTCCAGTTTGGTGACCCTGGACTGGATCAGTGCTTTTAGTCGATGATGTAGTTCTGCTGAAATATTGACCTGTGACCCCCCCAGTGAGCACTGGGGCCGTCTGCAGCCAAATGAAGCTGGGATGAGAGTCAACACCTCAAAATCTAAGACGATAGTACTTTGCCAGAATTAGTGCATTCCTTTTCTTGGATATCAATAAGTTACTGACCAAAGTTTGGCAACGGAAGTGTCCTTGTTTAAGACATGGAATAAGATGGATTGTGACATTGACAAAGGGGTTTGTTAGCGTCTGTTATTGGAATAGATGTTCAAGAGACTTAGCAAATCACAGCTTTTAAGCTTAAGAAACATTTCAACCTTTTCTGGAAATGGGGTTAGTTTCTCAAACACTCCCAACATATCAAAGCCCTTGACACATCATGTATAGTGTACATATAGCTCTATATGACATATCATCTAGTGGCACTCAGTCCCTAATGAGAAACAATGCTATGTGAACTGTAAGTTTTATTCCAGGATGTCTTGAACACACAGTGTGGTAGTTGAGTATATAGGCCGTTACGGGTAGAACCCACTGCTGCTCATTTGCTCAGGTAGAATCCAGTTAATGTACATTCCATGCAACTGGGAGGAGATCTCAAGGCAGGCCCAGAACACGCTGAAGGGCTAATATATCCAATTTAGCATGGGGAAGCTTTGGGATCACCTGAGAAGAGCTGGAGGAGGTAGCTAGGGAGACGAGTGTTGGGGCTATATTGCCCAGCCTGCTTCCACAAAGATCTGACTTTGGAGAAGCAGCAGAAAATAGGAGGATGGAGGAATACATCAAACTATAACTATATAGGTGCTGTCAAACTTATATATGCCACAGAATATTAGGATGGTTACTTTTGACAAGCTAGTCAGTTAAACATTTGATAAGTAAAGTAAAAAAAAACAACTAATTCATTGCATTTGAGTGTTTTTGGGCACTTTCCGAACAGATGTTATAAACTGGGATAAAAACAAACACAAGAGTATTGTTTAAGTTATACAGTATAATGCAAAGCACAACACATTGTCGTTGTCAGTTGTACCAGATTACAGTGTAATTTTGTGCTTTTACCTTTAATGCCATTACATGTTACTAGTTACTCCTCAACACCAGTGCTTTCTCAGTCTATTGCACTTCTTAACATGTCTTTAGTTCCTGGTCATTACCTATAACATCCCCTCCCAGCTTGAACATCATTGCCACACAGTGAGGAACCATTAGGAATTAAAGTTCTCCAGGGGCTAAAAACCCCTTTTGGATTTTCTTAGCCTCTCGCCCTATGACCACGCATCGTGCCAGCTGAGCCTAATCTGACAGGATGCTAATAGATCGTCTAATTAACATAATGTCCACTCATTAGGAGTGGTTAACCTTTGACTCATTGCACTGACAGGGATAATAGGAGAAATGAAAAGAAGAACACAGATGCTGATGCACTGTGAGCTCATGTCATCTCCTTGCTGTTTGTACATGGAACGCAGGCAGTGCATGTGTTCACGTAGCGAGGAAACGAGTTGCATCTTGAGCATTTTGACACGTAACGGCAGACGTGCGGTCACCGCGTCCTACGCTCTATATAACTGTACCCCTCGGTGCAGTCTTTTGGCTTAAGCCACTGTCGATGAAAGGAGCACAGCGCGGTCAGGTCATTGTCATTTTACCTCACTGAACTACTGTTTCAGAAACAAGCCACTTTCCACAGCCGTGAACTTTGGTTCGCTCCCCTGCGCGTGCGTTCCCAACAAACACGAGCTTTCTCGCTGTTGATCCATCATGACGTCTCATTCCACCTCATTTCCTCAGACCCTTGCTTCTTTCTAATTGAGGCGGCAGCGAATACAATTATGGTGAGAATCATCCCGGACTGATGTGAGGACGGATTAACGGGATTAAGAAGATAATCTGTTGACCCTCTGGCCCCGACGCAGTATGAGGCTGGGAAGGCAATTTGAAGCGGGGAGAGGAAAAGATAGGGGGGGCTTTAATGAGCGGGCTGACGAAAGCCTCTGACCACCGATAGGCTCGCTTGCTGTGCCACCCGAGGGATTACTTTACACAAGACTCCCCTCTACAATCTCACCTAACCCCTCACAGCTGCACCACACACTCAAACAAGGATGTTCAACAACAGCCTCATGCATATGCTCGCAGTTCATTTAACAACGCGGTCCCGTCACGGTACGGATAAAAATACTCTTCTGGAAACCACTTACAGCGATCAAATATTGAGGGGTGTGATTGGTCGCTAAAGGTGGACGATTATTAGAACCATACATGATTAGTCACTCGTCTCTAAGTCATTATTCTTAAAGTAAAGTAGAGCAGGTCGTTAACCATACGCTGATGCTGTCGGAGGTGGTGTTTTTTGTCAATATTCTGGGACTGGTTATGTTCTGACTCATATGAACATATTTTTCGCCCTCAGCTGCACTAAAGGTTCGAAGGGTATAACGACACCAGTGGTTTTAGCCTGAACATTACCTGTTTCTCTGTGGAGTTTATGAGACCGAGAGTAGCCTAAGGAAACTTTAAAATCGTCCTCCTCCGGGCTCGCTGCCAAATAACAAGATGTCCCTTTCAAAGTGCGGCGCAGCACTGGTGTCCAGCATGAAGACACCCAAAATGAACACTCTATACCAGGGGTCTCAAACTCATTTTCTTCCAGGTGCCACATTCAGCCCAATTTGATCTCAAGGGGGCTGGACCAGTAAAATAATATCATATAAAATGCATAATAATGTATAAATAATGACAACTCAAAACCAAAATTTGTTTTATCGAAGACAAACCCATTAAATCATGAAAATATGCACTTTTATAATCTACCCAAATGAAAAAGATTTGAATAAGCAGAAAAAATAAGTGCAATTTTAACAATAATGTGCCTAAGCGTATTATTTATACATCTTCATTATGGATCGGATCTACAAACACACTTAATAACAGTCAGAAAAGTGTTCAAATTGTGCTTAATTTTCTTTAGACATTTCTGGTTATTTACATTTTATTGTTACAGGGCATTTTGTAAATGTAAATATTTTCATAATTTAATGTTATGTTTTGCACTA
>JAPSES010000124.1:1632337-1652125 GCA_029822895.1 Maxillicosta whitleyi | reverse complement strand
GTTCAACCACAGACCCTCTTCTAGCTTACAGAAAACAACTTCAAGCAAGAGAAATAGGACATAATTTTTCACAGAAATGACACACTGTATTCAACCACAGTGGTGACACAGCAGTATGAATAAAATAATGATGGAAGTTGACCTTTAAATTGCTGTTCCAACTGATTAAAAAGGAGGAAAATACATGCCATGACTGGTGGTTTAGTAATGTCGTGGAACAAAAAGTGATCTCCAATGTCTACATTGTCTAAGTGCCCTTCCAGTTTCATTGACCAATATAAGGACCTTTTTATCAATATGAACATAAAATCTACAAGAAGGTTTAAAAAGGTCAGTGGGTTGTAAAACTTGCTCAAGCCAACCTTTGATTTTTAATAGGCTTCTTTAATGTGTTCATTTTGATATTGGCCAGTATAGTGATACTGAGAAATCAGTAGAGTCAGTGAGGTCGCACTTGAACCAGAGCAGAAATGACAAGGTCAGCGTTTTTTTATAACAATTCCTCTAGTGATGTGATCCATGTTGTAATCTGAGAGGATCAAACCAATTACCTGAAACCCAACATATTAAGAGTACAGCAATAAATATAAGAAGTATTCAAATGAAAACTACACTGCAGTTGGCCGGCGTCCACTGTAACACACCCCTTTGTGTGCTTTCTGCACTCACAGGCCAAGTTTTCCTTTGGGCTTACAATATTAAATTATCTTCTATTGTTTGATAGTGTATCTACTATATTTCATTGTGTCCATCCATTTGTCCGTCCATCCTTTCAGACAATGGGCCCCCAGCCTGTCATTTCGGCCGGATAATTAAGCCAAATAATGATTGATGGACTCTCTAGTGAATAGTTTGGGGTCCTACTGCTGACCCAACCAAGGAGATATGTACAGCTGTCAATCAAACATCACAGCGGTACTATAAACAGATAGCGGGTTACAGGCTGCAATGCTCAGGCTGTATCCTTACCTAACCCCCCCTATGTGCTTCTACTTCCCAGCACTGATCATGGCATTAAGATGACTTCAGGTTGTCTAGTGTCCTTGTGGGATTGACTCTTCGAGGAAATGATGCAGAGACCATCTGGAAAAGGGATCAGTCTTCTCAGATTTCTTGCCTGGTGGCCAATATCCTTGTTTATGGGAGGCTTGATGAGGGGATAGATGAGAGGGAGTGAGCGATAGATGAGAGAGGGACAGTGGGGGAGGAGGAGGTGGGACACTTGAGAACTGGTTGTGGTGCAGCAAAATAGCAGGCAGCGAGGCCAGGCGTTCTGCACACTCTTGATTGCCTCTCCATGCCAGAAAATCTTCAAACGGAATCTCCTAATGCAATGTGGGCCAGCTTATTTTTGTTTCTATTTCTTTTCGTTTGACTCCCCTTTGCTCTCTCTTCACTTTTTTTCCCTTTTCATTTCTTCCCCTTTTCATGTGCTCACTCCGTTTGGTGGTCCTCCCACACTCATCTCATCACCAGCGTCTGAAAAGGGAAGATATTCTGCTCTCCTCTATGTGGGAAGCTGTTCAAGTACCACCCATGCTTAATGCTATTTGCTCAGGAAGCTAATGATGTTTGTTGTTCTGCTGCTGAATATAGTTATTAACACATATAGATTTTATGTTATTTGACTCTTCTGCTCAGCATTGGTAAGGAATTTTCACATGAAGCTCTTTCAAAGTCATAATGGCTGCCTCGCAAGCTCTCATTATGTGCACAAGGCAAACTGTAGGCGTGTTTTTAATTACTTTGTGTATCTGCACCACTTCCCATCTTCCCTAGTTGCTTACTCCCAATTTCAGCACCTTGGGATTGTTGTTTCCCACCCGCCATCCATAAAGCTCCCAAGGACATTCGCCTCTGTGAGAATACACAAAAGATTTCTCAGTAATTAAAGGACTTGTCTTATCTTTACTTAGATCGGACGCGTTTACGGACAAGATGAATCCCCAGGTGAAACAACTGTTCTCAGTCCTTGTCGTCTTCAGTGTTTCAAGGGAGGGGGGGGTTCTATGTGGATATTACTGTCCATCTCATTGTACTTTTTACTATATTTCAGTTGTGATGTTTACATAACGGCATTATATTTCCTCTCCGAAGCAAAAAGCCTCCAGTCAAACCTGCAGATCACTGTTGAATTTACGCTCATTAGACCACTCTCATTTCATCTGTGCGTATACGTAACGGTACAACAAGATGAGGATGGAAGTCGGGGAAAGTAGAGGAAGCAGATTATGCAGAGGAGATGGTTGCTGTCCATCCTTTCATGTGAATGTATGCGCTTCAGGGTGTCACAGTCATATGAGAGCCTTGTGATCTTGAGCATTGGCGCGTGCCTTTGTAGACTGCAGGTTGTTGTTAATACAGCCTGATGTTATTGAACTACAATGACGGGACAGAATCAAAACCTCTAGGGTAGGAACTTGGAATCTGATGTCACATGAATCATAATGATCATGCAAGAAACAGATTGTTGTGGGTTTTTTTTCGTTGTTGTTTTGTTTTGTTTTTTTCCGCAAAAGGCAACTATACTGAATTTCATCAGACAGTGGCTAGACCCTGTCCAAGGCAGATTGTTACTATGTTTGTAAAGTCACAAAGAGAGTGACTGCTGTGTAATTAATTATTGCAATTTTAATTAGTATACAGTTCTAGCTGTTAATTAGAGGAGTACACACAGTTAGTCGTGGTCGTATCTCAAGTCTTTGTGCGCAGTTCTTTGTATGTAATTCACCAGTCAATGAAGAATTTGTATGTTATGAGAAATTAAAACCATTGTAATGGTTACTCTGGCATAATTGAACTCAACACAATACTACTTAGTAAACATGTAAACAGATGGAAGTAGATCATCTAAGGGTTTTTTTTTTCTTCTCATAAACATAATGCTGAATTTAATCTTAATGGCATTAAAAAGTCTTAGCTTGACTGTGCTTTAAGATGTCCGAACCCTCATGCGTTGACGTTATTCATTTGTCCCATGCTTGCAACTCTTTCATCACGACACACCATCACTATCTTGTTTGAAATTTGCTGTTACTATGGTTGTACTTTTAACAAGACTTTCATACTCTGTAACAGAACGAGATTAGATTCTCCAAAGAACCCAGTGTATTCTAGCTAGCTAAAGCCAGTATATTGCTCCAAGAACCGAGATTACTTTTATTTCACGCTGCTTTTCATCCATCCTGCAGAGTCGGGAGTAGGCGACCACAGAAATGATAGATCGCCTCTGTGCTCGGGCGAAAGTCACAGCCACGGACGTGTAGAAACATTGCAGTGCATCTCCTCAGTCAGTAAGCAACAAGGAGCTTTGCTGGAAGCTGCAAAGAGGATGCAGCACTGGCTGTGGCAGCTCTGTCCCCAAGGAGGCGGCCTGAGCCACAAATTAATAGAGTGCTCCCTCTTGATCGGGGAGTTTCATTTGGAACCGTCACGCTACATAAAGCCCCACAGAAATGAGGAGTTCACTGAGGTCCCCCTCCACTTCCCCAAGAGTCCCCAAATAACCTGTGTGATTGTAACAGTCTGCCAACCACACCCCTAACTACCTACCGCCCCCTCCCTTGAAGGTCCTGGGTAAGGCTTCGCCCAGACTCATCCCGGGTCATTTATCACTACTTATTAGTTTTTTCTCTTTTTGTTTTTGTACTACTTTCACACGCTGTCGTCAGTGCGTTTTTAATGCGTTTTAAATTCCACAAAGGGACATCAACAAAGTCAGAAATAACCCTGATGATGATTAAAACCAGAAATGGCAAGAATTTAATTTCATATCAGCATGTGAATTTTAAGCGGATCTTAGCAATTCTGGATTTATTTTTTTTTTCTCGCTCTTTCTCATAAAAAAATTTCCATTCAAATGACAACAGCGTGAAATTCTTGTGACAAACAGGGAGTGTGCTGCGCCCCTGAGGCCTGCTTTACTCTTATCATTATCTTTGCAACGCCAGAGATTCGACACAGAAACTGACTCTGTCACAAAACTCTGCCTCAGAGCGAGGATTAACACAGTGACTAATCACTCAACTCACTGGACACAAAAACATACAGCATTGATTCAGAGTTTGTCACAAAGTCTAGTTAAAAAAAAAAAAAAAAACTGGCAAAGGGTATTTGCTTGTGGCATCACATAACATACAAACATATACAGCGAGAATAACCCAATCATCTCTTTGTCTCAGTAAAACAATTCACACAATAGTGGTTTTTCAAAATATGCTAATACTGTCATTTAGGTTCTTGAATGTGTTTACTTCAAAGCCTTTTAAATCTGTATACAGTAATTTTAACGATACAACATGGACCAAATCAGCTCCTGGTCAACTTTCCTTACTATTAGGTGAAATATTAACATAATAATATATAAATAATGTCAACTCCAAAATTTTTCTCTATGTTTTAGAGAAACAATGAATGAATGAATGTTTACATCTACAAACTATCCTTTCAAACAATGTGAATAACACAAACAAACTGAAAAATAAGTATAATTATAACAATATTTTGCTTCAGTTTATCATTTCCACATGTTCGTTATAAACATACAGACACAGTGGATCTACAAAACATTTAATAACAGGAAGAATATTGTTGAAATTTCACTTAGTTTTCTTAAGACATTTCAGGTTCTTGATATTTGTTCAAATTATTTACATTGTTTTATGAAATTATATTTTGTTTTAGTGTCAATATGTGAAAATATTTACATTTACAAAGAGAAAAATTGTGAGTTGTGAGTATTTATAGGTTTTTATGTTAGTATTTGACTGATCTGACTAAACTGAACTAAAATAATTGTTAATATCTTAATATCTGTTATTACATTTCACAAATTCATCCCAAGGGCCGGACTGGACCCCGGATTTGGCCTCCGGACGGGGCCTCCGCATGTTTGACACCTGTGATATAGAGTAATATGTTGTAATAGTAATCTGTTGAACCATGAATTTGCAGATTATTCTCTCACTTGCTAATTGAGAAATACCCCTCATGTCCCAGAATGCCTGTCAACCACCTCAAACAGTTATTTCGCCCTCATTTAAAATACATTTCATTTAATTCTGTTCTTCTGAGTCAACTCTCAGAGGACGTTCCTCCCATTTTTTCTTTTTAAATCCCGTATGAGTGCTGACGACTACAAAGTCCTACTTGACTAACACCACAAAGTGGTATTTACTATTGATGTTTTACTTGCAATCAAGTAAAATCTCAGCGTTTAATTGAATATTTATCCCTCCCAGAATTGAAATCAACATCACCAAGATATTTTACAGTCTGGGAGTTATTTCATCGCTGTATGAAAAACAACACTGACTTTACCCCAAGGGAGTTTAAGACTCCAACATACACCATACTCACCACCATATGAGTTTTTTTTTTTTTGTTGTTGTTGTTGTTGCTTTTTTTCTGGTCAAGGCCAAGAATTGATTTTTTTTTTTTCTTTTCCTCATCTTTTGGAGTTTTTTTCTGTGCAAAAATGTATGCATTCACCCACATATATAGAATTTATTTCTGAAATATATAACAAATACAGAATTTCAGGTGTGGCTTTGGAGATTTGGACTGTGTTGGACAAACAGATGCAGAAACGTATAACAGCTTTCACCACACTGCAGACCACCTCTATTGATCGCTGGTATCATTATATAGCAAACAATTTGGTTTTTTACACTCTCAAGCACTTTGTTCCTCCACACACAGCCCTTCAGAAAATGCGCGGCGTTCTTGTATATGGTGATGCACATACTGCTCTGCTGTCAAAAAAGAAGAAAAATAGCCTTTAAAAAAACTAAAATCATTAGTCAATCCATCATGGAGCCTATAGTGCAGTAATTTCTGCATAAAAAGCAGCGTCCTTGTGCTGTTTGGCTTGTTTGCTGTGTTATAGTGTTGCTAATAAGTGATTGACACTTCTTTTTTGTCATATACATAAAAAAATTTGTAGATGGTTGTTTTTTGTTTTTTTTTGTATGAGCAAGACAAGGTTTCACTCAGCTATAAACTGTTACACACAGGACACTTGTTTTGAAGTACTTACCTATGCATCAGGGACACCCCCTCCCCATTAAACACTGGTCTCAGGAGGGTGTCTGCTCCCCTTATCCCCTTAAGGTGGGCGCTGACATGTTTCTTTGGCCTGCTTTTAGTACAGCGCTTACATAACTCGTGCAACCTGGGAAAACGAGGAACGGAAAGACAAAGTCGCTACAGTCTCCTAAGGTGCTCTGTGCCGCCAAGCAGAACCATTTGTTATGTGGAGTGGTAGCACGCTCCAGGTTGCGAAGAGTTGAAAGTCCTGCCGTGTTGAGCTCGGCGTGACGCATGGCCCAGGCTTCGGCGGATGCTGTGTCACTCCAAGGTTGTTTAATGGGAGTCTTTTGCCAGTTATAGATTTGGGCGACGTGACTCTCAGGCTTCAGCACCTGAGCCCGCATCTTAGCAACCGCGGCGTTTTGTGTGCGTGTGCACGAGCAGAAGATTTGAGTTGATCTGCAGCTCGTAGGTCATTTCACTCTGAAGTCTGACACCTTATGTGTGTAAATCAAATCTGGTTCAGGAGTCTTGCAAGAGGCTGATAAAGTGGAAAATGAGTTATAAGAGGAATGCATTGCGGCTATACGTGTGTGTGTGTGTGTGTATTTGTTTGTGCGGGTATTTATTTCAGGATTTTGCTTACTCTTTGATTTTCGCTGTTTTGGGTTTCGCCCCTTTCTTGCTCAAGGCTCCAAGTGTTGAGTGAAGATGCAGTGCCTGTATCTTGCTGCATCAGCAAAATTATATGCAAAACAACAAACATGCATGCGTGCAGGCAGGATTACATGCACAGACACACACACACACACACACACACACATTTGAGCTTCCATGGAGTCCCTGTGTCTCTTGTTACACCCTGTACCCAGCTTGAAATCTGGAGATAATTGTGGAGGTCTTAATTTAATGTTCAGCCATGTAACGCATGTCCCTGTGATGACAAGATAATCAGATAAGTGGAGGAGAAAGTTCAGGCATTGAATCAAAATCAGGACCTCCCAGCTAGCCAGCGATTATGGTCCAATCATAATCTCTTGGCGGGATTCCTATTTCAGTACGTGTTCATGAGTGGGCTCGATAGTCCATCAGCGGCGCAGAGGGAGGCAGATATGGTACAGTCATTGTGCTCGTGCCCGACATGCTCAGCCATCTGCGGTGTGTTTCCTGGCTGCATGGAGCTGTAGAACTCCTGCAGTTTTTGGAAGGAGCTGCAGACGAGCCATGATTGCCAAGTGTGGGTCAGCAGAACAATGCATTATCACTGAACTTGACATGAAACGCAAGTACTCGCATTTGATCGCATGTTCGACTATAATCAGCCCTTGTCTTATTTCTCGTCTCAGCGGCGCAAATGAAGTAAATCTGATTATTTCTGAGTCCCGGAGTAATCCCGTACGAGGCAGTCAGTGTGATTTGATATGCTGATTACCTGACAGCATGTAGAGAGTGCATCTCCGCAAAACAAGTAGTGTGTGCCTCAGCTCGACTTGAACATTCACAAAGACGCTTGACATCTGAGCAGCAGGAGAAATCAGCTGCACCAGCGTCTGCAGCGGCTGTGCCCCCGCTTTAAATTCCACTCTCGCCTTATGTTGTCACCTGTCTCATAATGCTATTCACTTGCTGTCAGTTTTCCACGACACCAAACTTTGACCTAGTGATGCTCGAATTAACCCCCCCTTATCCCGAGTGTTTGTGTGATTTTCTAATGAAGGGAAGGAAAAATCAAATGATTCTTGGTGATATTTGTTTTTCTCTCTCCTAAAAAGAGGTCGGTGTACTTGCTAACAACAAGCAATTTCGTGCTGGTTTTGTGTTTGTGTGTAAACAAACCCATATTTGCCCATTTTGCTCAACTGAGAGTCATGCGAAATGGCTTTGCGTCAGAGAGTGTCACCATTGTTTGCTGTGCAGGGCCGGTGATGCTATCACTGCTAATCTACTGTCTGGGTTATTGTGCCAGGGCTGCACCACTCCACATGAACCTCTGTGGGAGCCTGTCTGAGAGTCCTCAGGGTGTCTTAGGGAAGATCAGGTGACGTTTTTAAGTCTGTTTTTTTCTGAGTAGTTTATTCCATGTAATATGAAAACAGTTACTGTTCCAGTGTAGTAGTTAAGTTTATTCAGTCCTCTTCCGTAATACAGTAAATATAAACAATGAGGCTGATTTTAAGTCAACCGACTGAATAGACTCAGGCAGAAACTAAATAAAAAAAATCATTGTTGCTTGTATCCTTTGAAAATATCCTTAGAAAAAAACATTAATGAATTAAACATAACAAATTATTATTATAATTATAATTATTATTATTAACAAATGTTTATTTCATTCCATAATCTAACCCCAATAACAGAAATACATGTTCTTTTTTATACCTTTAACAGCTTTTTGGATGGTAAACATCAACAAACACCTCTGAAATCATACCTGCTACCAAAAAAGATTCTCATTTAGTTTCACTCAGTTGAATAAATATATGGCAAAAATGGTGGTGAGACCAAAACTCATATCCTGGTAGATGCTATTTCACACCCTATAGCACAGTTTCTGTATATTTAATATACAATATAAAAATGGGGGAGATAACTGGTCACATGTAGTTATTTTATGAATGTAGCTTTTATGCTCATTTTCAATTGAACATGATATCAAACAAACAAAGTATTACTATGAAAAAAGAAAATCTAAAATGCTTCTGTGACTTATTTTGCCTTTCGCATTTCATATACAAACCATAATTGTCAGTGTGATGGAAGTAGCCCCTTCAACCCCCCCCCCCCATCCTGTCTGGAAGTATGCAAAATGTTCGCAGGGCAGAAATGAAACGTACTACTGTTAACAACAAAATGATTGCTCTGGTTTGTCTTCACACAGTATATACAGTCATCAATTTCTTTCTACAGTCGTGTAAAAAATAAAATAAAAGCCAGTGTGAACAAAAGTACAAACAACAACAAAATTCTGTGCTTATCTCCTTGACTCATATTCCTGATTATTGTTATACACAAATTAAAGTAAACTGGTTATGAAATGGAGGTTGGCATTTAATATTTTGGATTCTCTATGACCACATTCTAAATATAAATATATAACTAACTGAATAAATAACGTTGCTTTATGTGATAGTGAGTTGCATGAGGGTAAGTGTGTGTTCCCTACAGGCTCTCAAATTGGTTGTACAGTATTTCGGTGTGCATAAAAGTCATGTGTCTGTAGCTGATGGCTCTATTTGTGACTGGGTGTGTGTGTGTGTGTGTGTGTGTGTGAGCATGTGCATGTGCATAGACCCCTTGTGAACAAGTGATTTATGGGTTGTTTTTAATCAGGCAGTAGAAAATGTTATTAGACAGCCTTCTCGTGCTCCCTCCGCCTGCAAATGAGTCGGCCCCCGCTGCACCCTGGGATAGCCTCCTGTAATTAGTTCTGGGAACTCACCTGTTACTGAGCGAGATTGAGGAAGAGGAAGGGAGGGAGGGATGCGAAGAGCGAGAGGGTAACAAGCAGACAGATAAACAAACACTGGGGAGAGAGGTTCAGGGAGGGAGGGAGGTGGTGGAGGTTGGAGCTGAAAAAAAGGAGCAACGAGGAGGAGGTGGTGGGTTTGAAAGAGGGTACAGGAGGGAAGACAGAGGAAACAAAACTGACCCCGACGCCCCCACAGCTCTTGGTTTGTCTTCTAACAAGCGAGGCAGTGTCGACCAGACATTTCTGGCATATATTAAAAATATACGCTGAAAAACAGGCAGACGCGGTACAGTGTCTGTGTCCATAGATAACAATGTTGTTTGATGAACAACAGCGAGGACTTCCTAATAGTGTCAAAGGGATGAAACTCCTCATTTGGAGCCGGTTTCACATAGACTGAGCTAATCTAAAGCCATAGTACCTTCAGTAGAACCAAAGCCCTATTTGTAAAACACTGGGACTACCTGTTGATGACTGGTAACTTGTAGAGGTTGTCTGTGATCTTTTTTTTTTTTTTTTTTTTTTTAATATTATTAATTTTTAAATGTAGAACATTAAGAAACACCAACAGACAAAGAAAAAACAAGACAAAAACCCCACTACCCCCCCACAACCACAATATTCCTCAACCTCAACAACAGTACCTAGTCAAACAGGGCTGTCAAATCAGTAAAAAAATTCAAAAATAGATGCCATTCCTGAAAAAAAAAGTCAGTATATCCCTTCATTGTGTATTTACATTTTTTTTTTGTCATCTGTGATCTTAAACCAGTTTGATTGCATCATGTCTGTTATTTGTTAAGAAAAAAAAATCCACCTACACTGTGTCAGCAAACAAGACGTCCCGTATAAATCAACATTTGCGATTGAAGGGGATGCAAAAATGTGTATTAATTCAACTATTTTCCTGTACATGGACTATGAACGCTGCGCTGATACTGGTAATGTATGAAAAAAACTGATTTCTATGTAAATTCTTGAGGCTCACATAGCAATATAACATGGATATTTTCTGACTTCTCAAAAGATGATGACACGCATGTCAGTAAAGAACATTTTTTATTTTATCGTTCAGCATTCGTTACCTTAACTATTGACCTTGCCCTTAAAATCACAACGAGGAAGTAATGCCAATGAATTTGAGTAAAACATAAATTTTGCTTATGTGCAAACACAGGTTATACCAGTCCTGTGCACATAGGTCTCAATTTGATTCAAATTACATGTAAATCAATACATTTTTAATGCCAAAGACATGTCTGATTACACCATTATTTCAAACTTCTCCGCTCTGATTAAACATTTACATTGAGGAGGAATTTTAACAGCTACAAGATATTGCGGTCAAACACAGACGAGCCTAAAACACCTTAATGAAAGCTTGCACCCGCAATTGGTCTGTGAAATATGTAACACGAATAACATGTCAGGCATGACTTTGGATATTTGTATTGTGTTGGACAAAAGCATGCATCCACCGCACTGCAAATTGCCTCTATTGGGTCTCTGGTATCATCATATAGCAAACAAGTCGGTTTTTCACACTCTCAAACACTAACGAAAGCAGCCCTTGGTGTTTTTTTTTTTTTATGTAGCGCATCACTCAAAAATGCTCCATAGGTGTTCTAGTTGACTCCAGCTGAGATTTTGCCATGGTATAGGATCACATTCAGATGCATTAAACCACTCAGTGAGCCCTCATGCCCTATTCATGGGAGCACTGTCATTCAGAGTGCCACTGTTTTGTGGTATCTAACTCTGAAATCCAAAGAACACTGCATATATCCAAGTCAAATCACAGGAAAAGTAGCATCGTTTTCCATATTTATTAGGTAGAAATCATATTTCTACTCGTACTCAGTCTGAACCATTTTTCAAACTATATTGAAGGTGCCATATTGAAGGTTACTTACTTTTGGTAAAGCTCCACCGTACGGACCTGAATCAATACTAAGGGAGAAAAAGTAGCCTCCACTAATTATAACAAGACTTAGCAATAATTCAATACCACTCTTCATTGATTTTAGTAATGATCCTATAACACTACTATGACCATATCATGTAATCGCATCACAAGAAAAGATAACATTGATGATGAATGTATTTTTTTTTGGCATTGTAATCATTAATAAAGATTTACAGTCATTACATTGAAGCACAGTTAATTTTTTTTCCAAAGAATAATATGGTAATATCTACATTTTTACGCACTGACCAGAATCCATTTCTCAAAGTAATGGAGTTTTACTTGCACATTAGACAGAGGGTTGAACTCTAGCATTTTCTTTAGCGTTTTTAGTTTTTTTTTTAGCTCAGGCTATTTTTTTTTCCAAGTCTTGATCAAAGTTCACCATCTTGCTAAAATCACCATGTGCACATGACTCACCCATGTCAAGCTGAAACTCCTGGCCACAGGCTGTCGAGTAAACACTATTTTGACAGCCAATCACAACTGTGGCCTGTCATTCTCACACACACACACATGCGCACGCACACACAAACGTCAAAACTGAAATCGTCAGCACACATGTTCACAGTTAAAATCTGCACATATGCAGACACACACACAGAGACACACACAACTATCTCTTCCGCTCCTGACAGGCCAGTAAAAACATTATGAAATATTCAGTAAGTCTCAATGTGGTTTGGGTTCTACCTGTCTCAGCTTTTCTTGTTGGTTTGCGTGCGTGCGTGTGTGTGTGCGCGCGCATGTGTGCACGTGTTTGCATGCGTGTTTGCGTTTGTATGAACGAGGGAGAGATACCGTCAGTGCGCATATTGGCATCACTTCCCTTCAGACGTTTCCTCCGTATGGATAAATTCAGCATAAATGTATGTGTGTGCACAGACAGAAGACAGTTTGTGTGCCAGAGCATTTGATCGCGTGTCTGTTTTTGTACGTGTTTGCACAATCTCTCAATTTTTTTCTGTCACGCTTGTGAGTAATTGGGTCTGAGCCAGCTAAACCTTTTGTCTGTGTCTTTCCTTGTGCTTACATCAACTATGTTTCTTGTCTAAGTAACGGCAAAAAACTAGGAGCCAGATTTTCACCCTGTTTTTCATCTCTAGAGCTTATGATTAACCACAAAAGTCCTTTTCACTTCTTTTTTTTTTTTTTTTCATGAAAAGGCAGTTTACTTTCCCAGACATTTATATGACCTATAAATATGACCATAATTGCAGTCCTCTCTTCAGTTTTATTATAAAGGTGACATCTTTGTCACACTGTGGATAACATGTGGTTGTTTATTTTTTTGTTTTTTTCGCTTTTTAAACTGCAAATGCATTTTTATTGCTGTATTTGTTCGGGCATTTATCTGCTTGAATCTTTAAAACTTACACTGGTATTTTAGCTGCAGCAGGAGACACGCAGTACAGTTGTGCAACCTTCAGAGGTCCCACAGGGTTCTGTTCTTGGTCCACTTGTATTTTTTCAGAATATGTCATTTATATGAAGTCCACTGCCTCCTAATACTTTTGGCATTAAACAGTATAGCATCAAGTGTATCTAAAGTTGAGAAGTGACTCATTCTGTGATTTCAGTGTAATATTCAACCACTAGCTTAAATGTGTTGTTGTCCTTCCTGTGTTGTTAAAATAATCCATCACTTCCACTTCACTGCTTTTTAGAGAGAAGGGCTTTTGCACAATAATATCCTCTGTGATTACTCCTTTTTTTGTTCCATTTCCACTCACTTGACTCAAAATTTTCTTTCTGCCTCAGACTGCTATCACTGGGGATGTTGTCTGCTGATTAACAGTCCATGTCACCATTGTTGCGTATTTGCACATGAGGGAACCACTTTTTTCAAGGTAAAAACAGCCAACATTAAGGGGAGTTTGTTAAATCGCTATGCTAATGATCTGGCATAGCAGAACATTTATAATATTTTATGTGGAAATGATGATTTGAACATCTTTATTTATTTTTGTTTTTGTTAAGCAGTCGAAATGCTGTTTTCGTCACTCAAAGGAAGTAATTGAAGACCGATTTTAAAGGGTTCGTGTGCGTAAATGATCAGATGAAACACACAAACAAGAGTCTGTCATAGTGCTAGCATTACAAACTCAAACGTTAAATGGTTTTCTTCAGAGATTTGGTTTGTAATGTTTAGAGCCCGGCCACTTTGACGGCGCGTCACGGCTGGGAAGAAATGATCGACAGCTTTAAACCAACAGAGGCTGGAGCCATTTTTCAGTCAGTTGAACGGGAGTATTGACGCAGCTTTTTTCACTCTGTGCATGTTAAAAGCTTCATTGAATATGTTTCAGCTCAACATACCGGGCGATAACTGGACACATGTAAATGGGCCTTTGGGAATCTTGAACCACACACGGAAACACATGGTATGCAAACAAACAGAGATGATATTGTTCCAATGTTTCTCAAAAAGGATCAGCATCCCCGAGGAGCCGATTGAGAGATTGTGTACTGTTAAAAAAGCCATCTGTGGCAACTTCCCTGCTCCTGCTGTGCTGTGAAACTTTCCAATTCACCAACACATATCAGCCAGCAAAGAAGAGGGAAAAAACTGGCTAAAATATAGTATGAAGTGTAGTGAATGACAGACTTCTGTAAACAGCAGTGAGCAAATTGTAATTTCTTTTTCTTTCCACTGAAAATGCTTTAAAGGGATAATAACCTTTTGTTGTGCATGAGGTCAAATGATGTTTCTTATCCCTCTGTGACATTGACATTTACTCTGTGAGTTTTACAGATGCATTTGTCTAAAGGGTGGAGCATGTTTATTGTTATTTATTCCATTAAAAGATTATGAATTTAAAACAGCTGGGTTTATGAAACGATTATTAAAACAAGAAAGTACTGCTTCAAAGGCCATGTTTTTGCTTCTTTTCTATTTCCTCAGTAGTATTCAAGTGCGACATTTCCATATATATTGTATTTTTAGTGCCCGTCATCTGATTGGGACAGATTGAACATAAACAGTTTAGCTTAAAGCGCCTGATTAATGACATTTCCTGTTAGAAAGCAGCAGGAGTTCTACCTTGGCATTGCTGACAGGTAAAAATCATGAAAGCTTTTGTGTTTCTCTTCAGCTCCAGGATTACGTGGGCTTCTGAAAACCTTAGGAAAACATTGCATTTGTAAACCTGGCACACAATTAAAAAAAAAGAAAAAAAAAAAGAAGAAGAACAAGAGCAAGAAACAGCATCTCTATAAACAGGACAGATTTTCTTAATACCTAAAAAGTTGCCATTTTTGAATACACCATGCCTCATCAATTTTACCTTTTGCTAATGCTTACCTGGAGCATGCTACGGGGTAACAGTGCCAGGGAAGAGGAGCAACATATCCATGTAATACGATTACACTGATCTACTACAAAAATGGTAACTATAATCATCTCCTCTACTGTAAAAAATAGCACAGTAATCGCATAAGTGCAGACAAATATAATTACAGTGGGATTAGAGATTGTCAGATCATAGAGAGGATCTGGAAGTAGTTGAAACGATGGTTTACAACAAAGACTGGCCAGTTTTTGTGCGCACACAGGAATGTGTTGTAGTGCTGCCTCCTTCTAGTCTAATATTTCACCCATTAAACACTTAAAGACCGCAATTTAAGTCATTAACTGAATGATGTTTGATTAATTCGAAGTTTTCATTTAAGAGTTGTAAATATGTTTGTTTTTTACTGCGATCTTGTGCCTTAATTTAATCCGTGTGCATCCGCCACAGCAGATGGATTACTAACAAGTCCTATCACCGTGCATTAGTACTTATGATGCAATGTCCGAGACCCCCTCCTCAAAGACAGAGTGATGGTCGAACACGATCCCTCCATCCCGAACACATGTCGAGTAGCGTTCATTAGTCCCACCATTCCGAGAGGTTCATAAATCACAGCCATCTGGAGCGCTGCTGCAAAGCGGCATGCTCGCTGCAATGCTCTTCCTCCCATCCAGAGCTGCTGGCAAACAGCCAATCAGATAGCAGATCTCATAGTGGCACGTCATGACTGAGGCAAGCTGGGAGCAGAACAACAGACAACCTTTATTAAAACTTCCATTCTGTTAAAGATAGAGAGACTTACACGCGGACTTTGCAGCGTCCCAGTGCTTCTTATGGAAGAGCAAAGGATTTAAAGGGGAAAAGTCGATTAAACTCCTTTACAGATGCTGATTTTTAATCACAGATAAACCCAGGCTGATGTCATTTGCAAACTGTAGTTCTTTTTTTTTTTTTTTTTTCTCCTCCCAGAACCCAATATAGACTCAGAGTTGCGTTCTATATTTAGTGTCTCATATAACCCACATGGTTTGTCACTGAATTGGATTATGTCACATTATTTTCAAACCGCTTTCAGTCATTTTCTAGACATAACTCGATACGTAACGTCCAATACAATTGAAGTGGTGGGAGTAACTTTGTCCAAGATGTAACCTTATAAGCTCACCAGTCACCAGCAGCGAAAGCAAACATGACTGCGCCACTTGATGATGATTGATGGTGATTTGTAGTTACCTTTTAGTGTTACACATGTGATGAACCCCTCCTTAATGTTCATTCAGAACATATCATACCTCTAATTAACAGCTCAATGATGCTCAATGCTGATTGGCAAACGCAGCCTTCCCTTTAAGTCACAGGTGTCAAACATGCAGCCCGGGGGCCAAATCCGGCCCGCCACAGGGTTCAATCTGGCCCCTGGGATAAATTTGTGAAAGATATGAACAATCAAGGATCTTAAAATATTTTTTTTTTGGTCAATTCAATCTAAAAATGATCAAACCAGTAAAATACGATAATAATAACCTAGAAATCATGAAAAATGCAAATTTTTCTCTTTGATTTAGTGCCAAAAAAAAAAATTATATTTACAGACTAACTGTTTATTTAAAAAATATATAATAACCTGAATTCTCTTAATAGAAGTATGTAGAGTTATTTTTAGAGTTATTATTATTTAATGTTTTGTGTTGTTGTAGATCCACTGTGATCTGTACGTTGTGTTTCACATGTATAAATGATAACCTAAAGCTTAATACTGTTAATATTGCACTTATTTAATTTAAGAATTTCCAGGTTGGTCATCTTATCTTCAAGTACAATTCATAGACGTGAATATTTTCAGTACGGAATTTTATGTGTTTTCACTCTAAAGTTATTAGGCTATTATTTATATTATTTTTCTGCTCTGGCCCCCTGAATGTGGCCCCTGAACTAACATGAGTTTGACACCCCTGCTTTAAGTGTTCCTTCAGAAGACCTCCTCGTCCTGTTATGTGCATGAACAACAACCACCAAGTTTTTGATGATCACTGTATTTGACTCAACCTTTTTCAGGTGCAAAACAGTTGCGGTCCATACGGATGTTGTGTAAAATTTATAGCTGCAGGTGGGAAACATCTCTGGTCTCTTTGATGTTCTTCAAGTTGAGTTTATGTCGCTGTACTCCCATCTGTATCGTGGGATTTCTCGTCGAGTCAAAGTGAAAGTTGGAGGTCAGGAGTAAAATGTTTATTCATACACTAAAGAAACACCTGCCATTTTTACATGACCACCAATACTTTTGGTTTTAGCTATAGACTAAACCCCTTTGTTCCTTATTTATCATATTTTGAACATTAATCTGGTCACGTCAGTAACCGCGCTTCTTGGCTTTGTCCCTGATGGGGTACATTTTTACTGGTGTCTGTCTGGATTGGGCTGCATATTTACAAATGTGACTGGGGCTGCATCTTATTTTAACCCTGTGATATATATTGCAGTATGAAAAAATACTATATATATATATATATGTAATAACTGTGTGGTGTGTGGCAACAGGTGCAAGGCCCTATCGACACAGTTTTTCACTATCATCCTTCTTGAAGTCAAAATAATTCCAGCTTTTCTTTTTGGTTTTGTTTCATTTTCGGTGATTTTTTTTTTTTTTTTCTTGTGCTACTACCAGTGACTCCCCCCGTGTGCAGGGGTGTGGTCTGCTTCAGCAAAATGATTGAGAATGATTGTGATTGGTGGATCGTTGCGCACAGTGTGTGTGTCAGGTACGCTTCAAAGGAGTTGAGAGCACGTTGAGTTAATTTGCCTCCTTCAGATTCGGTTTATTGTCATTGCACATGAAACTAAATTTGTGCTCATGACCAGCAGTATACGGCCCTAATAACAGTGATCACACAAAGACATACTAACAATAAAACCTAATACTTAAAATAAAAAATAGAACAACATGACAGCTACAGTGCAGGAATAAGAGCGTCATGTTCTAAAAGAGCAGCATATAAGAACAGGATAAAAAAAAAAAAAAAAAAAAAGGCGCCTTCAATATGACTATTGTGCAAACGTATCGCAATGACGATGCCCAAACAATATATTGTGCAGCTCTATATGCAACTATTTTAGTATTAGGCTCAATCCCAATTACCTTTGAAACGGAGCTGCAAAGGGTAGGGGTGTAAACATTCCCCTTTGAAATGGGGCAACACTTCGCGACCTGTTAACGTCACCATCGGTCATCAACGCTGTTATAAACAGATGTGAAAAGTTTGTTTCTGTAAATATTCACCATGCCACCCACATGGTCTTAGTTCATCTTTTTACGTCTATCATATATAAACAACAGAAATGCGATCTATAACACATTGAAACGACATTAAACAGTCGATCCAATAATTAAGTTGTTTACTTCTTTTACTTGTTTACTTCCGTCTTGCCAATAATCTGAACAGTATTATGTGAAACTACCCCTTCCTTCATAGTGCGGTCCTGGAAAATCTCTGTTTGGAGGTTTAAACAGCCCTTCGCCTTAGCCCTTCCCCTCCGTCTAATTGAGAATGGGGACAACACTACCCCTTCATGTGTACATAAAAAACTGAGGGGTAGGGGTAAAGGGGAGGACCAAGGGGTAAAGTAAGATTCAGCCTTAGTTTATTATATGTAGATATGTAACTTTTTTCCGAGAATATGTAAATTATTTCCCAGAATGTCCTTTTATGTTATCCACATTTTTGAAACTTCCCACAGACCCACCTGTTTTTCCATAAGTGCGAGTGTTTTTTCATTCTCCCAAGAAAAAAAATCAATTGCAAAAATAAACTTCTGGCATGCAAATGAATGCAGGTTAAATACAAATCGCATACTTTGGATTAAAATACTGCTTTCTGACAACAAAAGGAAATATCAGTAGATCTCTTTATGCTGAAACGTACCGCTGCTATTAGGAATTGTTTTAGATTTACAAGGGACAGCATGTTACAAACACACACAACGTAAAGCCCACCCTTGTATTTGTCACAGTCATATCATCATCACACAATGTCGAGCAATGTTACAGCACATCACTGATTTTTCACGCGGGCCTTTAGCTGTTGTTAGCCATCTTTCACACCATCTGTAATGTCACAGTGTTCTTGCATTGTATAGGTGGAAATAATGACAACTGTGCTATGTTTAGTGGTAAAAAGTATAGTGTTATGTGCTCCTATTGTTCAGTGGGATGGAAGGGATTGAACCTGTTTTGTGAGGAAATAACAAAGATGCTAGACTTTCTTAAACTATCTATCTCAAACTATATCAAATATCATTTTTTATCCAAGTATTCTCAATTCTCACATCAGCATTATTGATTGAAAAAATTAAGCAACATTTGTTCCTGTGTCAAAGGTGTCTTTTTATTTTCAAAACTATGTAAATATACAACATATACTTAACTATAATACAGGGTGTTCAAAAAAAACACCATTACATCACCTAATAATGTGTTTGCATTTGTTTGTTTTGTATGCAAAATATAAAATGAAAAGAGCCCTCTCTAACTGATAAGAAAAATAAATTAAACGGTCATTAATGAATAAATGAACCTTTTGTCAACCACAAATAATTGCTTAATTACGCAAATAATCTCATCTTTTGAAATGGATGATTGACAATACAACTCGTAGTGTTAATTTTATTACATTACATTATTTATTTTGTATTCAGTACATGACGACTTATTTAATGTCATCATGCGCTGTTGTCTCATGTAAATGGAAACATGAATAATCATTAATCATTGTCTCAAAAATACATGGGGAACTAGAAAAACACTCGGAGAGCGCAGACCTCTACACACACACACACACACACACACACACACACACATCACCATACATATTAGTCATTTATTCGGACAGCATTTTAAGATTCTTAAGTCCATGGACTATATGAGAAAACAATGAGTCGCTATCTGGTGGACATTTGTTATTATTACCACAGCAACGCCAATGATAACTAATAGAGAATCCTTTAAAAAATCCCTGGATCCAGACAGTGATCCG
>JAPSES010000124.1:1605822-1617587 GCA_029822895.1 Maxillicosta whitleyi | reverse complement strand
AAAAAAAAGAATGAATAAGTCATGCAGTATCTTTTATGACAAAACCCCTCCAACGATACATTTCCTTGCATCTGGATCATTCCAGTCACTGTTCCATTAGTGCTGGTGGATCCCAGAGTTTTATTGTCTCCAGTAGTGCACGCAAAATCCTCATTCAAATAGGGCGATGTCCAAGACTTTGCACCTATTATAATTTGCACATGCAATCTTTGGAAATCACCCGCAAAGCCCATGGGTACATTTCTAGATTGAACACACAAATGAGTTCATGCAAATTGGGACCATTCTAGATCCAGCCCTTAGTGTGCACTGTTAGTAAATCAGTTTGTACATTTTTTTGGGTGTGTGCAATGAGTTTGCATTTTACTGTATTTTTTTTTTGTTAATTTCTGGTACTATTTTTAACAACCAAGCCTTCAGTGCCTAAACATAAGCAAAAAAAAAAAACAACAAAAAAACGTTCAACTACTTGCATTCCTAACATCATTTCTAAAGATTAAAAAAAAAAAATCATACACACATTATTGCAAAAATTCTGATGAACAATGTGGTTATGAGTCTCTATGCCATTTGTTTTTGTTTCAGAAACATAAACATTATATACCAATAACTTATCGATAAGAATATGTGTATTTTTTTTCCCCCTCAGTCTCTGGAATTGAATGTAGCAGCACATGTTACACAGTCTTAGATAAACACGCCTCACAGTGCTGTTAAAGGGAAGGTTAGAGGAGTTTCAGCTGCAGAAAGTGCAAATCTGCTCGGTTAAAGGGATGTTCAACAAATGTAATGATGAATCTTTTATATCTTGCGACTTTGTGTGCACAATTTAACATTCATAAGTAATTTAGGGAGCGTTTAAGCATTACTGCTAAATGTTCAATCAATTATTTAGACATGAATGGCAACTAGAGTATGTAACAGATACAGTATGATCGTAGGGCTACGTTTATCCGCGGTGTGCTAACAATACATCATAAACAAACAACAAAACACTAATACCGCGCATACTGTTACAGGCTGTTTAATATACGAGTTCATCAGTATTTTACTCACACACTTTTATCTTCATTAAAGTAAGACAATATGACAAAGAGCCTGACCGAGACAATCCGAGACTCCCCCAGATGGACTTTATTGTCACCTTGTACTGTGCATATAGTAAAGACACAAAACATAAAGTTGACAGCTGGTAGATAAATTTGACAACCAGCGAAATAAAAAAAGTGAATGAAATAAATGCTAACAACCATCTGTCTCTCTGTATACCGCCCTGTCTTCCACCTTCGCTACATCTTTTCATCCCGCCGGTTTGTTTCTACCCCGGTGCCCTGCAGATGAGACAGGACAAGTGTGACTGATTCAGATACATCGAGTCGGGGTCCCTTCGTAAACCAGGCAGAACCTGCTGTCAGCTGTGCTCGCGATGGATAGGACAGGAAGAGAGCGAAAGAGAGACGTTGGCCGTGAACTCCCAGTGAACCTCCTGCTCCCCTTCTGACATTTCACACATGCCGCCTTCATTCCACACACACACACACACACACACATATATACACACAGCTTTGTACTCACTCCCTCTCCACTCTAAATGAATCACATTATCACAGATTGCCATTTCACACACTCGCTCGCACATACTCTTTAGGCTTTACAAAAGGTTCCACATGTGAGAGCTGTTAATATGTTCCGGTGGTTGACTGTGTGCTACGTTTGACTGTCACTTAGTGCAATCACAAGTGACAGTGTGCCCTAGTGGCCCGCAGATGGTTAGGACAGGGCAGGTGTCGAAGGAAGAGGTGGCAAATATGATGTTGAAGGCAAAGATATGACAGAACTACAAATCTCATCTGCAGTGCTATGGATTAGCATCAACAATGGAGAGGAAAAAAAAAAAAAAAAAAAGCAGAAATGTGTAGTTGAAACTGCAAAAGATGAGTGTGTACTTAGTTGCCGGGGTACATGGATTCACAGCGGCACTCCCACAGTTTCCACTCAAGTGTCAGAACCACTTTCATCAGTTGATCTCAAATGACTCGGATAAAGGCTCCACGATGGCCCTGATTGTTGACGATCACTGCCAGCGATTCAATTATTGGCTGCGGTTTATGCTCTTCTCTGTGTAATATAAAGCGCATCAGCAGCAACACTCATAAGAGACAAGAGCTGGCACCGAAATGGATATGATAACATTTCAAACAACTTGGGGGACTATTTTTTTTGTTTTGTTTTTGTTTTTAGAATTATTATTGGTCATGAAAATAAGTCAACCTGGAAATGATTTTTGTAGATTCCCCACAAGTGAGTCAGAAAACAGAGAAATCTGGAGAAAAAAAAAATGTAATCCACAGATTTCACACTATGCAGAATGAGAAAAAAAATTAAAAAATGTCACTGGCTGTTACTTTCAACCCTTATGTGTAACATCTAAATCTGCTCTGACTATTTTTATATTTGACTTACACTTCAGAGGTGTTACATGTGGTTTTTATTGCTGACAGGATGTTTTTTTTTTCATCTGTTAATATATTTGCAGCAACTTAGACTCATTTAACCCCTTCTATTTATTAGTGGTTGTTTTATATGTTTTATATGTGAATAAATTAACATGGTTGCTATTTAATACACAGTACAGATATAAGTAAAGGTTACCATTTAATTCAATGCATCAGTGTTATTTTTGGTTTATGTTTTATCACCAAAACCAGAGCACGAGGTGGTTTTGTGCTTTGCTCTTATCTCATGTGTTTATAGGCTTATGCCAGTATCACTACTCATCCTATTCACAGCTGACTAACCATATTGTGTATTAACGATGCACATTCACAAGCCAGATGTTCTTTGCACTTTACAGTGTATGACCACAAATCTAAGAGGCTTAAAAAGGTATTAAAAGAAAAAAAAAAAAAGAAGAAATGTTTGCCTTTGTGTAGCATAAGGCCAATAACCCCAGCTTGTAACTGAAACCAATGTGGAACTCTCTCATTGAAATGACACCGATGCTTGTTAGATGTTGCTTCCAAAAAATGTTTTAGCTCCTGTTCAGAAAAAAAAAACATTCTGAGCGCTAATATGTGTGCTGGTTGTTCTTGTGTAAATTATTATTATTAGATTTTTCATTGTTTTTACCCTGAATTGTGCTGCCGCCGCCAGATTTGTGCCGCTCGAGCACCCCTGGCGGCCATTAGAAGAAATGCATAAATTAGCTGCATCATTGCATAAGCCGCAGGGTTGAAAGCGTGTGGCAAAAGTGGCGGCTTATAGTCTGGAAATTACGGTACATGTGTTTTTGTGATTCGAGTAGTAATGGTGGTTGTTTTTGGGTGACTTTGGAGCTCTAGACCAGTGTTTCTCAACCAGGGTGCCGCGGCAGTGTGCAAAATAAGCATAATTAATAAATAAATAATGTAATATCATAAATAGTTGTCTAAATTAATACTAAAATACTAAGGCAGTGGAATCTTTCATATCGCACTAAGTAAAGTAAATTCAGGCCCGACGACACGTATAGCCTATCTGGGTTTGGTATCAGAGTTGCCATAGCAGCTAAGACACAGATTTTTTACAAGGAAGACCAGATACAGCACTCATGGATTCTGACGGCGCATTTCCGGTGCAAAATGGTAGCGTAATGCTAGCGTGTTGTGGGCAACAGCAACTTGAATAGTGGAAAATCAATGTGTGTGGTTTGTTACATGTGCATTGTACTTGTTGATCCTCTGAAACGTGTGTGACAATGTTAACCTACATTAAAATAGAAGGAAAAAGTGTGGGGTGCCTTCAGATTTTTCATGAATTTAAAGGGTGCCTCGCCTGAAAAAAGGTTGAGAAACACTGCTCTAGACCTTTGGCTACACTGATTGCGTCTGTTATTACCGTGGGTTTTTGTTGTTATGAGGGAAATTGGTGTTGGTGTTGAAGCCACTTTCATCTTCTTTCACTGATAACTGCAGTTTTTCAGCTGCCCGATTTAAAAAAAATGAATATTAATCAAATAAATTCTAGAACAGGCCCAGATCTGTCTGTCTTTAATGTCAGCGTGCAGCCATATGGCGCCGGGCAGAGGTTTGACCCCTCTTTGCATAAGAGATGAATCGGCACATTTGGCGGCGTGCAGTGAAGCGAATCCCTTGGTTGCTCTCTTGTCTCACCCATCCACTGGGATCGCTTTAATGCTGCTCAGCGTTAATGAAGACGAATCATCCAATGAAATCGATCGATGATGGAGTCACTGTACTCGAAGTCCCCCGGGGTGTTAGAAAAGGCACACATGGAGATAGCGTACACCCCCAACACGCTCGTGTGCACTCACAGCTGGGAAGTTGTGTGCACGCATGCAATCAGCTTTTGTTGAGCCGCGCGAAACTTTTCCAGTTCCATTAACTTTGTGTGCTCGATTTTAATTCAGATTCACAGTTTGTCTTCAGCCCGTGTTTCCAGGACACCAAAAGCCTTTTTTTTCACACAGAGTTGTGTCTAGTAGTCAGGAGGAATAAAGCATCAGATCAAAGCTAGCTCAAACTGCACCAGGAAAAGAAGTCTGAGCTTCAGCCTGCTGCCATTGTGAGCGCGTGTTGCGTGAACAGTCAACTTGCATGTTTGGGCTTATGTCAGAAAGGTACTTTAAAACCTTAGCTTTTTTTTTTTTTTTTTTAATTTGAAGTTTCCTGGCAGCCCTGTTATACAACATGCCCAATCTTCAAAATTTACAATGTGTGTATATTGAAGATTTCCCCTACGCACATATGATGATAAAAACTTTACCTGTGACAGTCGCATGGGAAAAAAATATTAGACCACCCCTTGTTTTATTTAATTTCTTGTTCATTTTAATGCCTGGTTCAACTAAAGGTACATTTGTTTGGACACATATAGTGATAAGAGTTTAATTTCAGAGCTGATATCTATCCATTTTCTAGCTATGGCATTGTACCATCATGCAATGTTTTCATTTCAGTCTGTTTTAGTCACATGACACACACACACAGGAGTTAGTACTTGATTGCATAAATATTGTTTTTGGTTACTTTTGATGGTCTAATATTTTTTTTCCCCGTGACTGTATATGATGACCAGGAAAATGAAGATGAGCCACAGAAAAGATTTTTTTTTAGACACTATTTTTTCCCCCCAAAATCCAATTCTTGATTCTATCTCAGAGAGGAAAGGAAAAGATTGATTTCTTTCACCGGCCTTTCTTTGTCATTTTCCATCTCTTCAGTACAAATAGAGGATGTGTCCCCCCTGCACACAAAAGTGAATTAGATATTTTGTTATATTTGTTTTGTAATAACATATTGTCCTGCTCACGTACAGGCAATCAAACACAAAAGAGGTTCTGAGCCACTCAAGGATCCTTGTGTGGCCTCAGACAATATATTTTTCCCTTTGTCTTTGTCCTGAGGTTAATGATAGAACAGCCAGTGACAGAATCCGACTGTTTCTTCATATTAACCTTCAAGCAACAAACCAACATGAACATATTGAAAGTGACTTGTTGAGACCTCTCGCCTTGATGTTTGTCTCTTCAGGGCTGCTCTTGTTGTCTCTGAAGTTGACAGAAAAAATGATAAATTATGGTCACACTGCCTCTTTTGATGTGTGGAATATGCGGAGGTGTGACTCTACATTGGATGCACATTCAAATGCACCGCAATGTTTTCATGCAAATCAATGCGTTGCACCCTAAATTTCCTGTGCTATGGCACATGGCTAGCCCGCGGCTTCCGCACGGTTTGGCAAAACATACTATTCACAGCTTTCAGATCTCCGGCAGAATCGGGAACTCCACACTATTTTTTGGGAGCCAATCAACATTCAGCATCTCCAACGGCTCTAGGCAGAGGCGTGTTGACGTAAGTGACGCAGTAGAACAGCGACCGGAACCCCAGGATTGTAAACAGAAGCACTTCATTCAGAACAAGCAGGGAGCAGCGGCTAGCCGTTAGCGTAGCCATAGATGCGGTGTTGAAACAGTTCAACCAAAAAAATATCTGAAAATAGAGCAAAGAGCAGAGCTGGAGGCATTTATTGGAAGGAGGGATGTTTTCGTTTTCCTTGTTTTCCGAACCGGCTTTGGTAAAAGTATTATCTACCAGTTAGCCCCGCTGGTAGCCGGCTCCTCCTTCAAGCCGTTTTCGTCGCTTACATCAGACAAAAGCGATGTGTGATTGGTTTAAGCTTCGACAACGCCTTTTCTGGCTTCGACCAATAGCAGACTGAGACTTTTGAGGGAGGCGAGTACTTCAAATTTGAACCATGCACTTTTTTTTAATATTTGAGAACCAGGCTTTGTCAATATGCTTGGCCAGACCGAATGCCAGCATTGGTATTGGAATGTCATGACAACCAGGCTAGCACATGGCTACCTTATTACCGATTAATGCACGCCGTCATGTAGAGGTGTGAATACTCGCTGACCACACAGTTTGACGTGGTATGTCCTTCCTTGTAGGGGTGTAATGGCACAGACATATTTTGGTTTAGTACATTTTCGGTACAGTGAAAGAGACCAGTGAAGGATGGGGGGGGTATATGGGCGTAATTACCAAAAACCGAAAGTGAAACTTAACATGCTTCGAACATCCGACCTTCTGTGCCTCGGTTATACTCTCTGTTATCATGGTTTTTTTTCTGCAGCAGTGTCATATATTGGTTCTGCTCACCACCACCGTCCATATATTGTGCGTGTTCCACTTTAAGGTTCATGTGGGAACTTAAGGCAAGTGTTTGCATTCTTCACATAGGCCACATGTGTTCATTCGGTACACCACCTCCAAACGAGTGCACCGTTACAGCCCTACTTCCTTGTTAAAACTGAGGAACATTCGTGTAGAGACACTGCCTGTTCAGTTTGGTTCGTTCAAACAGTAAACCTGTGCCGTGATTGACAGTCTACGCAGCTTAAAAAAAAAAAAAAAAGTCACAAACACCCAGTGAATTAACACATTTCCACACTTCTACTAAAGTGAACCACCCTTGAAGCCCTTTTCTGCACTGAAGTTTCTTTTTAATGCTCATCTCAGTGCATTAATCCATTACACTGATGTTTCTGGTCACATTGTTATCAATAGATCTTTTTTCCTCATAAAGATTTCAGGCCTATTTTGCCTTCATTTCAAGGATAGTACTAAAATCACTTAAATGTATCCAACAGGTGTGAATGTTTTTGCTTTATATACATATATTGCTGTTAGAAGAAGGAAAAACATCTCAAAATTTACCCGAATCTACTGTTTAAAAAGCAGCAAATCTAAAGAGATATCGCACTGAAGTCACTGCAATGATAATGTACAGTAAGTTATAGTTGCCCTTATTGATTTATCCACTAAGACAAATGTTCTGGGCATTTGGTGCGTGGCAGGTGTTTAATTCAGACACCAGTTGTACACAAATGAGATTAAATTAGACTCTAATGATTCCCTTGGGGAAACTGGTTAAAGTTTGCTTCTACATCATTGACCTCTGGGTACGAGCATGTTACCCCTTAGCACCGTGCTGTCACTCAGCTTTTACACCCGTCTGGTATTGGGGAAGCTTTTTTCACACCTACCGTACATCTTTCACAAGCTCAAGCTTAGAAAAGGAGTGATGGCTTCACACCCCGTTTCACCATGAGCGCCACGACTCGCTTCTATGCAACAAAAACTGTAAAACGTACATAATATTTCCCTGCATTTAAATTGACACAGTGTTAACAAAGTCACACTAACGTCACTATATACAATTAGTTACAAGTGACAAGGAAAATAGGCAACTCTGAGATCCGAATGGCTAGAGCATAGCTTCAGGGGTAATTAAATTATACAATAAAAATAATAATGAATACATGTTAGAGATTGGCACTGTCTCTCATTTATACCTCACTGTTTTACTGCTGATGCAATTAGGCTATTAAAGGTAATTAGTCATGTGAAATGGTGCATTGCTTGGTTTAATTACAACATGAGCCAAAATTTCAAGCACAAACCTCAGATTTTTTTTTTTTTTTTGTCAAATATTACCTTATGGCTCGACTAAATGAAGCTGGGGGCGTGCTCAGAGAGAAGGAAGGTGATAATTACTCTGCGACGTATTTGTTGTGAAAATTTGTGCTAAAATGTTGGGATTATACATAAAAAAAAGTTGCCTGACACTTCACAGGAACAGTAAATTATCTGCACTGTACTGCCAAGACAGGTGAGACCCTTATTTTCCCCACTAGAAGTCTATACTCTAACTTAGAAATAATTTTAGGCCATGAGGAAAAAAAAAAAAAAAGCTACAATGACAGCATGCCGGCGAAGTGTTGAAGCGCAACCTTCAAGTGCACCCAAAGATATGACTTTCGCTTAAACCTTAAATGTAGCTTCTTCTCTGACAGTGTTCGAGCTCATACCTTGAAGTATAACAGTTTCCTCTGAGATAAAAAGCCCTGCAGCACCTCAGGGTATAAAAAGAAAAAAGCCTCAAGGGAAACAAAACTTTCAGTTAAGTGATATTGTGGGTTAATCTATTTCACTATGTTGTATAGTTCACTCGAAGTTTCAGCTTCCTAGTCAGTAGGAAGGAGGATATTTGTGGCACAATTAGAGGTTGCACTTTTATGTTTTTGTTGCTTTTGACAAGCCAGGAGGAAACAGCTGTTTTTTTGTAAAATTTACACGCAGATTAACACCTTTCAACCATTATTTTCAGGTGCAAGAAGTCTCCACCTGTTAAGTGAACGGTTTAAGTTATAACAAGAAACATGTGTTCTTGTTATAAAGCATCTTAAGAAACTTAAATAAGGCTATAGCTCTTTTTGGAAAGATAGATTCTTATCACAGAGAACACATTAAAGCAACAATACGTATAAATTGGGGACATGGCTGATATTAAGAGTAGATCCTAAGCCAAAGAATAAAAAAGTCATTGTGGAGCCGGCTTACGGTTCCTTCGCTGCCAAGGCTTGCAGATCTCAATATCTTACCTTTGATCATATCCCGACATGGGTGGAAGCTGCCCGAGTCCAACATCAAACACAGCCCGGTGTTGAAATGTGGAGAAAAATCCTTCTCACAGCAGCATCGAGGAGGTTTTCACCATAAAGGGGGCGGAACAACGGCAAAAGACACAGTTGTGTTATAAATGTTACTGCTTTAATAGGACATAAAACAGTATTATTTCACATATTAGTAAAAAACAAAAGGAGAATTATTTGCATATGTGTTCCTTGACACCAGGGAGATCAATTTACTGTTCATTTTAATTTATGTACATAACAATTACCTTTATCTAAGTTATTTTTTGTCACTGTATTTTATTGTTTAAAGTTTACTTTCTTTCCCATTTTTGGCATTCTACTGTTATAACCCAATTTCCCAATTCTATTCAATTCTGTTCTATTCTATTCTATTCTATTCTATTCTATTCTATTCTATTAAGTAGCACACAATTAAGAGGATGGGAACACACTGAGGTTCTAAAATAATAATACAGACATCATAGGCTCAAGTCATGTGTCTCAGCTGTGATTGTTGAAGATACTTTTATGGAAAATCACTCCAATTAAAGCAAAGAATTTATCCCAGTCAGTGTCAGGAGCACGGAGGATGTAGTGCGCTGAGTTATTCGTGCCCACCTGTAGAAGCCCCCAGCAGGTGGTCCTGGGGCTTCGTGCCACAGTTGCCTCCACCGCTGAAGATTATGGAGGCGGTCATGGCGTTGTATGACCCTTCTATTTTAACATGTATATTTATTGCATAAGCATAAGCAGTGTATTCTTCTTACTCCCTTTTAGTTCTTCCATTTTCTATGATTCCAATTTTTGCATTGTTTTGTTTTTATTTTTCTTGTGTTTTGTATTATGTCTGCGTCTGAAAAAAACTAAACTAAATTGTAGTGTAGCATCCAAAAATGCCAACAGCTGCAATTATCAAGCTGTAATTATCATGTTCCCTAAAGTAAAAAAAAAAAGCAAATTAAAGGATCAGTTCCCATAAAATGTCCAGAACACATCTCGTTCATCATGACGGTGAAGAATTCAGCTCATGGGCTTCTTCCAAAACAATGGTGTTCTGTTTATGTTCTCTAATATGTTGGTGCAAAGGTTCCCATAGGTGTTCAGTTTAGGTTGTAATCTGGTGACTATGTGTATAAGAGCGTTTACATTTACTCATATTGTAAATTTGAGGTGTTTGAGTTTTCATTTTATACTACGTTATCCTTCCATTCCACTACATATTACAAAGCAAGTAAAATCCAGCTCACATTTAAGGTGCCTATTAGTTTTTAACACCTTTTATTAGAGAAAATATCCTTCAGTGAACTCATTCAGTGTTTCATCAGAAATGAACAGAACAGAAATTAAAAGAGATTAATGCATTAAGTTTAGGTTTTGTAATTATTTTAAGTGTGTTTTTATTCATCCTCCTCCTATTAATAATTAATTATGTAATGAGCTCAATGATATATATCTGATGCAGCAAATAAAACCGATTCTTGAGTAGTTTCAGCTCCGACTGTAACATTGATTCCTCATTAATAATCTAATCATGTGCGGTTCAATATAGGTGAAATCAGTGCTTTCTCTGAAAACACTCATCCCGCATTTAGCTCCTCGCACTTCATTATTTTTTTAACATGGCTGCACTTGATCCATCCCATTGTGTTCTTCTTCCACTAGTGGCATATCATCCTATTAGAGACCCCAGATATGAAGTTTCACCTCCCGTCTGTTTACTGCTGTGCATGTCGATAACTGAGGAAAACTGATAAAGTGTTATCCAATACATCTTACATTTAATTACAGTAAATACACCACATTATTATCTCTGGGTTTATTAATTGAATGTTCTGCAATGCATTGACCTTGCCTTTGTATACTGTTTATGTACAAGTATATTTTCTGTCAGCTAATATGGCATGCAAACACAAAACGAAAAGGAACCAAGATGTGATACAGTTACAAATGTGCCGTATTTATTGTGACACTGGATGGATCAGAGACACACTGTCAGGAGTGTAGGTGTAGGCGTTTCTTAATACAGAGAACACAGAGTACATTGCGAACTCGGCGAGTACAGTCGTGGTAAAAAACGGTCCCAAAGAACAGATCTCCTGAGGACACAAGTTTCTGTAATTTGAGTGGCTGTGTACTTGTGAACTTTCCCTGTCTGCGTCTACTGTATTTCCACCATCAGCTCCCGAGCAAAATTCCCTTAAATATCACTCAATTTGATGTTATTACATTTGTACTAGTATTTACATATCATTTAAACAGTTTGTATATTTTGCAAAAGTGTAACACATTTTGCTGAATCCCATATCGTGTAATAAAGACGTGTTTTCGTTCTTCTGCCTCTCGCTCGTGTTGTAACATTGTATCACATTATTATTAGCGACGGCTATCTCGTCATTTAAACATTTCTGTTATACATTAAGTTATCAAAGAATACAGTTCTGCAACCAGAACCGAGCCCGACAGGTTGGGTCAGGAGCCCAGAACGGGTTCAGGTTCGGACAGAACGGGTTCAGGTTCGGACAGAAATTTGGGGTCTATCACAGAAGCTGCTGTAGCACTCGAGAGTAGCCCAAAGTGCATCATGGGATATTTTCACAGTCAAGTCTCCGCAAGTCACCAACCAGTGCATTAGGGATGGAATCAATAAGAATTTAATGATTCCGATTCCATTACCAGTTTTGTTTATCGATCCAATTCCTTGTCATTGGATGAGTGAATAAAAGAGGAAAAAGGGGTATGTTTGAGAGGGGGGGGGGGGGGGGTCAGTGAAAGTGAAACTATA
>JAPSES010000124.1:1574742-1596367 GCA_029822895.1 Maxillicosta whitleyi | reverse complement strand
ACTTTGAGAAACTGTAAATAAATGAACACAAGAAAGCTTCCGCTCGAGCTGCCTACGGATGCGTAGAAGGAACAAAATACTAGCAAACTCGAAATAGCGTGTTTAACCAACAATGAGTTTAATTAATACAACCAGAGGAGCTGCACACCTTAAATTGTGATTCTAAATTAGCAGTTCCAAATTAGCAGCACCAGATCGTGTTGCAGAAACTGTTTGTTATCATGTTACAGAGCTGTAACTTCAGTCAGCAGTGGCTACATCCGATCTAAAGGAGCTAATTTTTGAAGGAAATAAATATATTTTATTATCTGATGGATAAATATAGACTCCCATCTCTCATATTCACAGACTTCTCTTAATCAATATTCAGTTATATACAGAGGGCCGCTTATTTGGAACAAACTACCTCCATCATCTCCATCTGAAAAGGTCTCCAATTAGCAAATATTGACAAGACCTCGTGGATTTTTATTTGTGCATCATATCTTGTAAACATATTTCACCACTGCTTGATCTTGAAATTTTGATTAAGGAGGCCATAATTGTTGCTTAAGGTAACCTCACAGGCCATATTTTAACCATTTCTGCATAGTATATATATTAAAAAAAAAAAAAACACTTCTCCTAATAAACCTTAAACCTTCGAAGAGATATATCATTATGAATAATCCTTAAAAAAAAAAAAGTTTGAGTCTTGGATATGATAATCGGCCCAGCTGATAATTGGTCAACCCCGAACAAATACCACTCTAATCATCTCTGGGCTTATGGATGTCTGCATTGGATTTTCATGGTAATTATCGAGGCATCTCAGCTCATCATTAAAGTTGTAGGCATGGAAATCCACACATTTAGACCTTTAGCATGGCTAAAAAAAGATCACGCTGTAAAACCCGATGCTTAAAAAGTGTACTTTTTAGCCAAACAATCCCTAGCCCTTTCGCTTCCTGAACGTCATCTTCAGTTTTCTCTAAGCATCTGCGAGACAACACAAGGACGTCAGAAGTATATCGGCAATCATTACGCTGCCTGCCTTCCTGTATTTTACAAGTTTGCTAATTACCACTTGTGCCATCGCCTGCTTCCCCCGAGAGCCCCCACTGCGTTACCTCTCTTTGTCTGCTCTCCATCGATCACGACTTGGGGAAAGTAAACTTTTTGTTTTTTGTTGTTGTGTTTTCTTTTTTTTCTTTTTTTTTTTTTCCCAGACTGATAATTCCCAGTTGAGAGGCCTGATTGTGGGAACGCTAGCAAAGATGCTAATTTGTTCTTGACTAGTGGAGTAAAAATCATTAAGGAGTACCTCAACACCCAAGAGGCGAAAAGCGAGGACAGGTGTGGGAGGGGATCCGTGTACACAAAACAGACTCGACTGTGCAAACAATTAAGCTGTGGGAGTTCTTAGTATGGTTTTTAGATCAAAGATAGAGCACTTGCCGAGTTTATCACACAGTTTCCTAATAGCGCTTTGAAAAAAAAAAAAAATCACTTGATACGCTGTTGATCTAATCCAAAAGCTGATGATGATTTTCTCTTTCTTTTTCATGCTACCTGGATCTGCCCCATGTGGATTCTCCGTGTAGGTGAGTCAGCCATCTTCTGTCTCTCGTTCCCTCAAGGCGAACACACACACACACACCTGCAGTAGCCCAACTGTCCACTGTTGTGTCTCGTGTGCGTGCGTTTGCTACCCATAAGGCTGTTGGAGCATGCACGCCATCTGCATTCATGGAACTGTCTTTCTCTCGTGTACGGTAATTGATACCTGCAGCACATACGGGCTTCACAGGAGAAAGCAGCTATTGTTGCCTGCATCCAAGTATGACAGATGTGTGTGACGAACGTGTGAGTACATTACCAATAGACGCACAAAGCAATTCATCACTGACAGCTGTGGTGCGAACTGTGACTGGTAGGGCATTTGATGGGAGCCTGGGAGATTTCCAGTGCATACATGTGTTGTGATGACGCGTTCTCGTACGTAATGAATTTTTTACCGCCTTTGACGAAACCGTCAATAGGCTCGTAGGGGGTTTGGTTTGAGCATTTCAGGACACGGGAGAAAATAGCAACTGGACTTTTTTTTTTTTTTTTTTTTTTGTCTTGTCGGGATAATATCACAGATTTCCTAAGGCGGTTCAGACTGTGGTGTTGGAGGAAACAGCTGTGGTGTGCAATAGTGCTTTTATTAGACTAGGTTAAGTGTTGAGGATTTCAGTTTTTCATACATCAGGGGTGTTAGATTAGATTAAAATTAGATTAAATTACATTAAATTAGACTACATTAGATTAGATTAGCCTACATTAGACTATATTAAATTAGACTAGACTATATTAGATTAGATTAGTGCTAGATTAGATTAGACTAGACTACATTAGATTAGGTTAGATTAGACTAGATTAGATTAGTGCTAGATTAGATTAGATAAGACTATGTTAGATTAAGTTATATTAGATAAAATTAGACTAGACTAGATTAAATTAGTGCTAGATTAGATTAGACTAGACTACATTAGATTAGATAAAATTAGACTAGCCTAGATTAGATTAGACAACATTAGAATATTTTACATTAGTTTAGAGTAGACTAAATTAAATTAAATTAGATTAGATTAGATTAGATTAGACTACATGAGACTAGATTAGGATAGATTAGATTAAATTAGACTGTATTAGACTAGATTAATTTATATTAGACTAGACTACCTTAGATTAGATTAGACTTCATTAGGTGAGACTTTATTGATCTAACAACAGAGACATTCAATAATCAAAGCAGCAACAGAATAAATTGAAAGAAAAAGTGTAAAAATGTATCTAATATATATAGATTTATAGATAAATATAGATGTAAATATATATTAAAACAAAATAAAACTGTAAAATAATTAAATATAAAAATAATAATGCTAATAATGAATAAATAAAAATATCTAAAAAGGTACATTGGTCATATTGGAGCTCCATAGATACAGTATGTTGTTTACTACCATACCGTCTGTGTTTGATAGCAGTGCTGAGGATTTTTTTTTTTTTTTCCCCCAGAGAAGACTTTCCTCACAATTGACTGATTTTTTTTTTTTAGTTTTGATGAATACATTGAACCACAGGTTAGTATCCAAATGTCAGTAATAAAACAAGGGCTCAAAAACCATACGAGTATATTTTCGCAGAATCCACAAAATCAGCCGTTGATCCCACTTCCTGAAATGTTGTCACTACTGAAGACTTTACAGTGGAATTAAAATACCCCTTAATACCACCACATACATTCATAAAGGTGGGTTCAAAGTCAAAAACTCATTACATTACATTACATTACTTCTGGAGCAGTGAGATTTCATTCATTTGAGGATGAGTTTTTCCCTTTTTTTCCCCTCCTCATTGAACAATCAAGTGTAAATCCACATTTCAAAGCTGATGTTTTAAACATTTTCTTCCCTCTAGGAGGTTCACATCCCTGATGAGGTTTCATCCCTGACTTTCACTTGTGTTATGATTACTCATTACTCTGTGATGAAATGTGCAACTGTACTTTTGAGAAGTGACAGGTTCTATCTGTCTGTTTAGCTCTGACAGATGACAATTCTATTTCCTTCACCGTCTAACCTGGTGTCAATTGTTTGCATTGATTTGTGTATTTACAGGTTCTCTTGGGGGAATGCTTTGACAGCTTCTCTTGTTGTATTTTTTTCTTATTATGGGACAAAAGAAAAGTAAATCACATCTGTCTTCATGCAAGTTTGATAATAATAGGAATAGTACATTTTATTTATATGGTGCTTTTCAAGAACCCTTCAAGACTGGAACAAGAATCTACAGTAGGCGTTTAGAAAAAAATAATAAATAATATAGACATTGAAGTAGTGGAGAACAGGAAAGAATAGGAGATGTTACAGATTTTTTAAAAAAATCTATTTTTACATCTGAAACTATCTCACCGGCAATTTAAAGACAGAGCTGAACTTGAGAATTTTGCATCCAGCCCCCCACAGTTGGTAACTTGTGTAACAAATAAATAAATTAATTAATTAATTTAAAAAAAACTGTTAATGATGTATCAAACCCTGCCAGGAAATGTGCTGCTGTGCACGACGAGACTCTAGTCATTATACAGGAACGCAGTTAGAATCTGATGGAAGTTTTCGGAATCGGAAGTTTTGAAAATTTTTTCATGTTCCAATAAAAATTCTCCGTAAAGTTGGAACTTTTCTTTCTACGATAAGCAAAGCGAATCTGCAAGGTCATCGTTAAAAAGAAACAGGACACTTTTTATTTCCTCTGCAACTTCCCTCTCTCAGTTAATGGTGTATTTTGTCCATTTTCTTTCTAATTAGTTTCCTGAAGTCTGTCAGTGATTTGTCGTCAGCTAAATGTGCAGGCCTCGAGCGTGGCCAGATTCCCCCTGCTGCACTCATGCAGCACATCCCCCAGTTAATAGAAACAGTAATCACTTAGCCTCGACACCAGCACTCATTTGGCAATATGGTTGAATGGGCCGCAAGCTGTTCTGGAGGTATTTGTTACCGACATCGGTGTTTGGGGGGGACCAACGCAAGGCGAGAAAACGAAAAAAAAATCCCCCAAAAAAGACGCCTCAACCTTGAATCAGCACAGTAGATAACATTCCTTTGGTATAAAAACATAATATATGCATCCCCTCATGATGAAGTGGCATTTTTACGTTTCCAGTCGGCGCTCTTTCAATCCTAGTAGTCCTTCTTTTCTATCGTGCCATTCCTCACTCAAACACAGCCAGTGTAATAGCAGATCTTACTAGCCTAGAATTTATTGTCTGCTCTGTAATTTCCTTCCCCAAGAGTTAGAGAGGTTACCTTTTATCCTCAAAGATCGCACATTACTGCGCTAAGTGCTTTTTTTTTTTTTACTACCACACGCTATCATCCAAGCTTAAACTTGCTCCAGATATATTAAAAGCCTTTTTAAGTATGGGGGGGGGGGTCATTTGAGGAAGCACTTTTTCTTCCTTCACACTTCTGTCAGCAGTTTTATCCTTGTTTTCTTCAGAGCCTATATCACATCAGTGAGGATTTTGTCTTTATCGTGTGTTAGGAGAAACATAAAACCAAAGTGTTGTCTCATAAAGGCTTCTGATTGCACTTTTGATACTGTGTTAAAGGGGGGAGGATGTGAGCTATAGCTTGGCTGTCTTCTCTCTACCTTTGGCTTGGAGACTGTCCTGTCCCTGTGGAAATGTTCAATCATTTAAATTACGCAGTGGCTGAATAACCCGGATATTACTTTGTTGGAATCGCAACAGATCAGGGTTTTTCGGGATACCGGTGATACCACAAGCAGGTCATTATATTATACAGATGTGGGTGTGATGTAAAAAGGGTGTGTGGGGATTTTAATTGGGTGTATAATTAAACAGACGACGCAGCCATTAGAGCGTTGAGATCTTCATCATCTTTTCTTTCCTTCCGTCTTGCTGTTAGCCGTTTAGCTGGTTCTCTTGTTTTTTTCCGTCTTAATAATAACCACATTATTGTGTGTTTGACATCAACCTGTTTTTATCCCTAAATTAATTCCCCGCACCCCTAAAATATTGGAAATTTTTCGGTTTTCTTGTTTACTTTATGTCCCTTCTTAACACGTTAGAAAAATGTCAAAACCATATGCAGTAGTAGGACGTAGTTGACCCCACCTCGCCTTGAAAATGGTTTGACCCCCCTCCCCCCCTCTTCTAAAGTGCTCCACCTGTATAGAGCAGTGATGCGGGCGCTGCCTTTCAGAGTTTGGTGCTGTTTGTGGTGTCAGTTCCTGATTAAAACCAGGCTATAGAACACATTTATTTACATCCATCACTTAATATCAGCGCATTATTATTATAAGCAGCCCCTGTTTTTGCTGCATTGAGACATAGATCACTGTTTTTGTCATTAGGTAGGAATTTTCTAGCTAGTAAACGTTCCACATCCTCTGCTTGAACTGGAGAGAAGCCGCTGTTCTGTCATGTGCATGTGCTCATATTAAAGCCAAGGTGCTACTGTGTGTGTGTGTGTGTGTGTGTGTGTGTGTGTGTGTGTGTACATGGTGAATGTTTTTTTGTTTTGTTTTTTGGGTTTTTTTTGGAAAGAAAAAGAGCCAGGTTCAGGTTAGAGTGTAAGATCAACTTCTGGAACCTAATTTTCCACAGCAAACAATTATTGTATTAATAATAATAATAATAATACATCAAACTTATTTTTTTTTTGGACACTCAAAGACGCTTCACATTAAGAAGAACAAAAAGAACAGAAAAACAATTACAATTACAATTCAAGCAAAAGCCAGTTTGAACAGATGAGTTTTTAGAAGTGTTTTGAATTTTTCTAATGAGTCCGAGTTCCTAATGGAATGGTATTAGAATAATAATGTTAATAATGTTGTAAATTGGATAAATATTGGATATGAAACACATCGTTTGGTTAGTTGGTTAGTTAGATACTTAACATGTACACTGGTCTACAATTTATTAGAAATGATCTGCCTTAAATGTGCGAAATCGTACATATTTTAATATTTTAATCAGATTAATTGGAAAACAAATGACAAAAGTGCTGGTTCGCTGGTGTTTTCCAGGTGTTATTCTATATATATTTTGGATTATGTACATTTATAGAACAGATTTAGACATTTTTCACTAGATATGAAGACAGAAAAACTAGTTTGTGCGTTCATTCTCAGCAGGTTAGATTATTGTAATGGTTTCTTCACTGGTCTAAACAAAAAAAAAAAAAAAAAAAATCTATCATGCAGCTACAGCTGATCCAGAATGTCCTGACTTATACCAAGAAACTGGACCACATCACACCGGCGCTCAGTTCACTACGGTGGCTTCCTGTGAGTCAAAAAATAGAGTTCCAAATCTTCCTCCTGGTTTACTAAGCATTGAACGACCTTGGACCCAAATCCATCCTAGACATGTTCATTCCCTATGAAGCTCCCAGAGCCAGGGGACGGGTTTACTGTGGGTTCCCAAAACTAGAACCAAACCAAATGAAGCAGCGTTCAGTTGTTCTGCTCCTCACCTGTGGAACAAACTTCCTGAATACCAGAGGTCAATTAAATCAGACTGAAAACATTATTGTTTACTGCAGCTTTAATAATGTCTTCTTTAACATCACATTTTATCATTGATTATTTTAATTAAAAATTTTAGTTTTTTTAAGTTTTTATATTCTATATTTAAACTTCTCTTTTGATGCTTTTCTATTTCATGTAAATCACTTTTTGTCCTGTACATGAAATGTGCGATACAAATAAACCCGCCTTGCTTTGCCTAGAACCTGTAAAGTGAACATATTGTCACGATTTGAAGTGGATCTGGTAGCTCTGACACTAATGTTCCGCTAAAATAAAACCCATTCTTGCGTGTATGTATATGTTGAGGAGCTGCTGTATCAAAATGGAGGACTGTCTTCCACCACAAAATAGGTTTAGGGTATATTTCTTTTATGATTCCAATCCATTCCTATTTTACCACAGCTTTTACTGTTGCCTCCCCAGTCAGCACCCCTAAACCCCTGGTCCTAGAATGGCCCCTGGTTTTCATTTTTGGGTAGCAGTTTTGTGGAAATTACTAATTTCATTGGATTTCTATTGCTACCTGTAGTATTGTTTCCAGGTCGTAAAAGGGCATTTGTCATTTCTAATATGACAAATGTAGAGTGAAAGAATATGTTGGAGTAGTAGCTAAAACCACGATGTAATAAAGACCCCAGACTGTGCAAAGCCATTGTATTCATCTATTAACATCTATTAACACAGGGAACAAATGAAAGTACAGCCTTTTCTTTTGCTTTTTGTTTAATTTTGTGTCTTTTTGTCTTTGTTTTTGCCGGTGTTTGTCTGTCTGTCTAACTTTGAAATATTCGTTAACATTGGGGTCAATGGGGCCAAAAATTTAGTTTCTCAGTATCTCGGTGAATTATTGACCAATTCTAATGAAATTTTCTGGAAATGTTTGCAATGAAACAAGGAACAGATGATTAAATTTTGGAATTGATCCGGATCACTGTCTGGATCCAGGAATTTTTGTAAAGGATTCTCTATTAGTTATCATTCGCATTGTTGTGGTAATAATAACAAATGTCCACCAGATGGCGACTGATGTTTTCTCATATAGTCCATGGAGTTTTCTATAGACGTATCTTCAATAGTTATGGAGCTAGATCCTGAAGAAAACCACCATTACGGAAATGTCGATTTTATTGTTGTTGTTATTTCTTTGTTAGCAGATTGTAATTCCAATTTCTTTGGATATGTTTCCAGTGTCAAGAATCTCTGAGTGCTTTTCTAGTTTTCTAGTCATTGTTTAGTTAAGCAAACATTTTTTTACTGTTAGTTTTAGTTCTTGTCTTGGTAGATCATCACGCTCCTTTCATATGAAGCCTTTAACAGTACATACGTTTAGCATTATCGTTCCTCTGTTAGTGCTGCTTTATAAAAAAAAAAAAGTCCTACAGGTGGACTCACAGGATATTGACCCTGTCTCTTTGGCTGCTTCTGCTGTTGTTAATCGCCTTGGCTGGATTTGTGTTTTTTCAGACCTGATGTTAAGTACTACAGAAACAGCCCCGGTGATAGATTCTAAACGTAACCCCTGCGATGGCCAGAATGAGCTTAACAAGCACCATGTGCCTCGTTGAAGCCTCATTGAACAAAACGGCCATTGTTTACCTCTAACTCAGCTGATACCCTCACAGACTCTCAGCTGAATTGCTTAAAGGTCAACCGACAGTGAACAAATAAACATATTTGCCCTGAAGAAGACCAGATATCCCTTGAGAATAAACGGGAATAAGTTGGTCGTTTTCCCCTTTTTTTGTTCATTTTCACTCCCGCAAAAAAATGCTATCACCTGCTCAAGTATCTGTCAGTCTCCATATCCTGTTTGTCAAATAAACTTTTAGAGGTAGGTATGGTTTCAAGATCACCTCTGCTGTGGGGGAGGAAGCCACTCGCATTTTCTGATCCCCGGGTATTGCATTGATTGAGCTCTCAGCTGGAGTGTCGTCCTTTTGCTTTTCTCTTCTCAGACACATGGAAGGTCAGTTGCAATGGGGCCTGAATCTGCGAGTCTGACACATTTAAAGAAAGGAATGATTTGATGAACGCGTTTGCGGCAAACAAGGGAGATGGATCGAAACCTAGCCTTTCCTGACAGCTCCTCTCCGGAAGTGTTAAGAGAAGGGAAATCGAGCAGTGAAAAGAGGCAGAGCGGTGTATGAGGATGTGAATGTGTGAGTGGATGAAGGATATAATGAAGGATTCACTGTAGAGGTGTCTGGAAATTGGCTGGCCCTTTGGGGTCCATGACATTTCTCTAAAAATGCTTCAGGCAGCAAATTCACGCTCTGCCTCACTTTGTCGGCATGCTATTCACGCTACACAATATGATTTTAAAAGAATAACTAAGTGATTTTTTCTTAGATTTGGGGCTTTGTCAAGAGTGTTTTTTTTTTTTTAGTTTAGTACTAGTCTTGAATGGATGATTCCTCTGAAAAACAAATTTATTATCTGAATCTGCTTCAACCTTGAAACCCTTGAAATGAAAATATTTCAATCGATTCAGATATTTTTCTAAGCTTGTTGCATGAAAAAAATTTACCTTTCTGCAAATCACACACATACACACATATATGTATGTATGTGTGATAGATAGATAGATAGATAGATAGATAGATAGATAGATAGATAGACCACCTTCCGCTTTGTTCTTTTTTAAATAAGCATACATGACTATTTCTCATTCTCTTTTCTTTAGATACAAGAAAATGCAGGAAATATGTGCACAGCCTTGAAAGACACACCAAAAAAAAAAAAAAAAAAAAAAAAGCAGAACTAAATGTGTTCTAAAGGTTAAAGTCACTATTTATTGTGACCCCTGACCACATGACAAGAAGCAGCATAAACAGTTAGAAACATTGTACATGTGTTTACTGAAACCTAGTGTTAATTACCAGAACATTTCTGCAATTAATCTCATATTGTTTGAACAAATGGGTTAAAGTCGTGCTAAGTGCAAAGAGAGGTCATACTACCACTTAGGTTTGTGGAAGCTGTTTTTTTCCACTGCAGCTTTTGTGTGTAATGCTGTAGATACTGCCCATATATTCAGATTGCATCGCAATAGAGAAACTGAGAAATATGTGTGTATGGTCATTATAGCTTTACTAAACCAACAAACCAAATGACTTTTGCATAATACTATATATATATATATATATATATATATTGTATGTGTGTGTGTGTGTTACTTCAGGGTTTTCCTCTGTTTTTCACCAAACTGTAGTATCATTTCCGTCATTTAATAAAACATAACCATTACTTTTTCTAATAGATATGAATGTATACCCTGAGATGCACTTAATGCCAATGCATGACTGGTTAAAACTATGGATTTCATGCCAGAAATTAATAAGGAAACAAAAACCAACCCATATCATTCATTGTTTATAAATGAAGAGTTCTTTGCCAAAACCCTATAAAAGCCATTTAATGCTTCAGATACAATTTTTTTAGAATCTGATTTTAAGATGGCATCAGGAAAAATGGAACTAGGTTAATGTCATCTGCCATTTCCATAACAATTTTTAAACATTCTAACACAGATTTCAGGGACATTGACAGAGAAACACAATAAAAACATTAATTTTTGAAAACTGATATATAGCATTTTTGGAAAAGAGCTTTTCAAATAGGAAACACATCAACAACTGATGGATTTCAGTCCTGAACTTCTTTCACATGTAGCGAGTTACATATGGCTGCATATTGAAATATTCTTATCCATCTCCTCACATGAAAAATCAAAAAAAAAGTATGGTGTATTATAAATGTTGAGATTATACTTGTAGCGAGATATGAACTGGTAACATGATTGATCTGAATTTGTCTTTTTTAAAGGTTTGGCATGTGTGATTTGGCTGCATATAACAGGAAAAACTGCAGATTGCAACCAACAAGCGTCCTCTAGAAACACAAACAAAAGAGTTTTGGTTGGTTTCATCTGGGCTTTTTGGTGTCATAACAGGTTCAACGTCTAACATAGTGAGTGATACATGTCCACACTGTTCCATGACACTATGGGTAGTGTGACCTAGTATATGTGCATTTGCCCCCGAGTAGGATGGTTTTGTTCCTTTTATTCCCCCCCCCCTTTTGCCTCTGCTCTTGTGCTGGCGTGCAGGTGCGCGGGCTTCCTTCAGGAGTGCTGTAAGTGCAGGTTTGAATTGGTCATTTGTTATATTGACAGTGCACTGAAGGCTTCCCATTGATTTCCCATCGATGTGTAGGTGAGCAGTAGATAAGCCAGCAGACAGGAGGAGATAAGCTCCTGTCGTTTCCCTGACAGCTACAGACGCCACAAAGGACAGCGCAAAGTCAGATGTCTCCCAAAGTCACCCATTGAGCGTACAGCGAAAGCCCCCCTCACCTACAAACAACCCCTCACCACCACTAAGGCTCCTTCAGCTCCCAAACAAAGGCGCACGCCATTGTCAAATCTTTTTGCCATTGAGCACTACAAGGCTGCTATATAGAATTAGCTCTCGTCTCTGTCACATTAGAGGCCATCTTCCTGACAAGAGCATATCAATCAACTGATTCATTCTTATTAGATTAAACTATGTGGGTGTCACGTCGTTAATGTGAAAAATGAGACGTTGGAGCAAGAGGATGGAAAATCTATTTCAACACAGAGCCAAGAGTCAGAGGAAGAACGTCAAACATTACTAATGGTAATGTTTGGAGTTTGAACCAAAGACATTAATATTGATTAATTGAAATGTTAATCTGTCTTCATAAATGAAAACTATTGATTGATGCCTTCATCTGTCTTCACACGTGCACATTTTAGGTGTATTCTACAAATTTGTGCGTGGTGAACGCACACGTAAATTCATTAACAGATGGTTACTCGTATAAAGATCTTAACCTCTCTAATACTCACCTTAAATCAGTTCTATGGTATGTCCTTTACAGGCAAACTGCCAAAATTCCGCCTAGTCATAAAGTGCTGAAAAGGCTATTTTTACTCCATGCATTATTTAAAGATTACCCAGTCTAGAATGTTTAATTTTCATCTGCTCAACGCTAATTTTAGAAAAAGAGAAAAAGCAGTATTTCAGCGGAGTCTGTCATTGAAACCCTTGTTGGATATACAGAGTACTGTGCAAAGTCAGACAACTGCAGAGAAAGACATTCTCACACATTTAACACAATGGCCTGTCAAAACACTGTTGGCGACATTCACAAAAAAAAAGAAAAAAACTTTAGTCTCAAGTGTTTTTTGGCAGACTGAATCATAACTGAAATATGGCTACTGCTTCTACAACAAAGGCAGGCCCCCGCGCTGTGGTTTTGTGCCAAATTTCACAACCCCATAAATGGCTATTAAAGAGGGTTCTGAATAATGCATGGGGAGGCTAGCCAGTTAGTTGTTTCCTCTGTGGCTGTCTTCTCCGAGGCTAACTAATGGCTGAACACACTCATATGGTCAGACAAGCTCAGTCACACGCACTTCATCTCTTCTCATCCCGCCTTGCTTTGCCAGTCTAAGCACAGACACGACTCTGAGACAGTGATTATGTCCCAAGTCTCTGCTTTTTTTTTTACCTTCCTTTCTCCTTCTGTCTATTTGTCTGCTCTTAGATTTAAGACAGAGCCGAGTCGTTCTTGAAGACTTTACAGGGAAAGAAGTTTGACGGAAGCTGGCGTCTGAAGTGTGTGGTGGCTTCCGCGCCGCCTGCAGTGGGTGTCCGTGTCATTTTCCCTCAGGGGAGAAGACGTGAGCAATGGCTACCCACCTGGGCCACAGTTAGAACAAAGGAAGAGGGAGTAGGAGGGCGGTGATTAAAGGACTGGGAGGATGGAAGGAGAAAAACAGGGTGAGGAGGGTGGGTGAAGCAGGAAGAGGAATGAGGCGACTGGAGGAGGGCGCTGTGAGGAGTGTGCTGCGGCAGCAAAGAGGCTTTGGTAGCTCCTCAGTGGCCTCTTTTTTTTTTTTTTTTTTTACTGTATCATTCAAGTCACCATTCCCTGAGGGGGACTTTGAAAGAAGTGATTTGCCTCTTTTCTCCGGCTTTGTTCCAGCCGCACATGCTGGTGGTTCGCACCTCAGGGGAACTTGACGCATGGGAGCGTCTTTGTTGCTATATTATTGCCATGCTAGAAACATTCACAATTCTGGAATGTATGTGATTGTTGGGTTTTTATATGTATATGAAGCGGCCTCGCAGTTATATTTATCTCTCACTGTGAGCTCAGTATTTGCCTTCATTAACTGTCCTCAATCTGACACCGTTAATAAATAAGCTGAATATATCTATATATGGTTAAAAGCCTTGCACTTTACTTGGTAATTTTGGGAGCGATCAGGCTAACAACAAGTTTTGGTTTGAAAGAGTTTATTTTAAGACAGCAACATTTACACCCTGTCAACACATTAAGACTCTAAGGCCTTTATTTAGTTCCACAGTGTAGCTGTTCTCAGAAATATTTGACAATAGATCATGTGCTTAGTTGTGCAAGATTAAATACAGTACAAATACGCTAGCAAGAGATCTGGGACGTGAAGGTAGAAAACTGAAAAAAGAAAATGTCATTGAAAGCATCATTTGATTAATCTGTAATTCTGTGCAGTATATAGTTTCTGCAACTGTGGACTTTCAATCAATGGTTGTAGATGGTGTTATGAAATGAAATGAAATATAAATGAAAACTGAAAAAATATAAATACTTACAATCTTGTGTATGATGTATGATGATTTAGCATAAACATCTGTCTGTCCTTTTATACTTGATGTGAAATCAGCATGGTTTAATGGTCTTCATGTCACCCTACCTAAAAAAGGCTCAGTAATTATGGATTAGTTATGTTTTTTTTTTCTCTAAACCCAAGTTCAGGATAAAGTGTGCAGCAGCTTGTCACTATGTCGTGTTTAATATGTGCAGAATGTTGCCATGTTTGAGGGTGGTGCAGGGCTGTGGCGGTTTAATTAGAATCCAGCCACAATACCAGTATACTCAGCCTCTATGGACGACAGAAAATGTATAGGAAGGACTTACGTCACTTTCAGATGACTAAGCTTCAATGTGTTTTTATAGACTTTCATTGGATTAATAAGAAATTTAAGTTAATTTCATTGTGTACATAAACAGTAACAAGAAATGTCCTTCAAATGTGTGTGAATTAATTGAATTGGGCTTTTTTTTGTTCCAAACTCTAACACTACTGAGGCAGAAATCATGTTTCCAGGCAAAATAATGTGGTAAAGTTGTATTCACATTACGTTTAGTGTGAATGCAAGTGATTAGAATACAAGATGATCCCATTCAGTAAGCTTCAGTTAAACGACAGTTTCTCTTAGTGTGAACATTATTGGAGATATTTTCACATTTGTAAAACTACGGCAACGCTAGACACTTTGAAACTTACATTTTGATACAAGGATCGTTTTGTAGAAGGCCCACAGAATCTAATATCTCTGTCTGGCCTTTATATATTTGTTTTTTTCTGTAGAATTGTAAAGAATAAATTGTAAACATTACAGCAAATTGAAAACTGAATTGAAAACAGACATTCTCTGACTACACTACGCTGCATGGACAGTGTTTTTAGCCCTCCTGTCCCTTTGGTCCTCTTTAAATAAATCACACACTGACCAGGGTAGTAAACATAATTGTACTGCTCAGTGACATCATATTATACATCTTCTGGGTATTAAAGTGGAAATAGCTCACACGGTTGCCTCTCTGCTTGCTGCCAATGTGGAAGGTTGCCTGGTGTGGCTTTAAATTTGTGTTTGATAGATAATAATTACAGAAAAACCCTCTAAATCACATGGATATAGAACAGCAGTGGCTCAGTGTGGCTTGCAGCAAAATCACCGACTCCTACGGAGGCTACAAACGTACAAATTGTGCACCCGGATCTGCTCCACACACCTCTTCATCTCAGTTGCTAGGGAATGAAGGGCAGGTGTCCATGTGGTAGAAACACAGTCGTTGTCTTGGCAGCCTCTGGCGGGGTTATTGATGACTCTTAGTGGCAGCGGTGATAGCATCGGCTCTAGCCTGAGCGCTGAACAGGAGGGACCTGCTGCTGCTGCGACGGCTGAATCCCTTTATTGCATCACATACACTCCAAAATATAAAGCCTGTAGAATTAGACTGGGTGAAAATACACCCACAGACTGTACACACACACACACACACACACACAGAGGAAATGGAGTAGTACATCATTTTCATGCATGTGTTCTTTAGTACATCCCATTCACAGTAGCATATTTTCTTATTCCAGCTTTTCTGTTTCTAGTGCACACACACTTAAAGATCAAATCAAATTGTCTCGCAAACACTTATAGATAATCAGCACAAATTACACCATGCAATCACTGCAAATTCTTTAAGTTTGTTGCCTCTGTGTTTTTTATTTATTTATTTATTTATTTATTTATTTTGTAATTGTCGTATCCAGACAAGTTCTGGTGATTGACAGTGTAATAGGAGCTCAGGGTTTTCCATATGGTCTACCTTATATACTGCCTTATGATTTCTTCAGCGTGGCTACATCACTTACTCCCCCATGGCGAGGGTCATTACTGTTGCTGCACAGAAGTGATTTGTAGCCCAGTCTTTGCCACAAGCTTTACTGCTGTAATTGTGGAGCTTTAGACACCAATTAGCATAGACTTCCATATGTATGGGGGAAATTTCCATATATTATTACCACTGCTGGAAAAGGCCAGGGCACCATGAGCTAATGTGTATTATTAACATGAGTGGTGGAGGGTTTGGGGGGAGAAAGAGGAGGGGGCCGACGATGGAAGCTGGTGAAAGACGCCGTTTTGATTCTGCTTCCTGTCAAATGAATCCTGGCCTCGGGTGACCTAATTAGGCTGGTAATAAATCAAAGCACCCCACAGGCTCTCACATTCTGTTGGTGGGAGATATGTCAGTGACCCTCAGGGGAGGCCGGGGCAACCTTCATCACTTCTTAAATCAAGGTTAGCACTGAAAATGAAGGGGCGTGTGCAATCTTGGCTGACACTTACTGCACATATTCAACTTTAAAGGTCATGTGCGTAAGATTGAGGGGCTGTAAGAGGGTCTCATTACGGAAATTTAACATAATCTTTACAGCTGTTTTCATGACAGCGGTTGTGTTTACAATAGAATGGACTGTTTATATGTACAGAGTAGATCACTGTAGTTGGTCACCATGTTTCTACCAGTGATAACACTCATAAGCAGGAACCAGGGACCTGCATGTTTATGGCCATCATAGTTGAGGATGGGGATACTGGTGTGTGTGTGTGTCTGTGGAGGGGGGGGGGATTCAGATGGGTCATAATCAGCAGATGTGATCATTTTACACGGATGGGCTTCTTGGTTCTGCTTTAGGTTTTTCACCACACAGCTGATGACCTGCAGTTTTTTAAACAATAATTAAGGTGTATCAGACTGTTTTTATGCCTTGTAAAAAATTTAAAAAAAAACAAAAACAAAACATAAAAATAAAAACTAGAAAAGCACTCGGAGAGCGCAGACCTCTGTGCAACATCCCCTCCCACCACCACCATAAATATTAGTCCCTCATTTATTTGAACAACAGGCCTCTTCACGATACACATATCGATACGGAGGTGTATTATTTTACATGCAACAAATAATTAGTTTATCAAGTTTGTGAAACAGCATCTGACTTTGCACGTTTTAAGTTTATCAAAGCCATCTTTATTTGTGCACTACAGCCAAGTTCTTAATGCAGTGTTTTACATGCACTACAGTGGAATTGTTTCTCTACAGCAAAAAAAAAACAAAAAGATTTGGGTATACATGTGTCTGTTTTCTTAAATGTTGAAAAATTAAAAACTGTAATATACATATATAATTTATTTTTTTTATAGTAAAATATCGGGATGCATATCGCATTGAATATCACGTACCGGAATGCACATATATCGCGATACATACTGTATCATATTGTGACCCCTGTATCAGGATATGTATCGTATAGCGAGGTTGTTGACAATACCCACCCCTAAGCAGCAGTGGTTGTAGTAAAAACTGAAAACATGTCCAATCTTCAAGACGATTAGATTAGAAAAAAGTGGCTGAACAGGACAGAGCAGCACAACCAACACCCTGGAGGCGGTAGGGTGTGAAGTGGCTCATTTGGATTTAAAGGGACAGCGCTGAAAAAGACCTTTCTTGTGTCATTAGTTAGAAATAGGGTTGAAGACGGACCTGTGGAGATGAATAAATGAAGAACTCAGAGCCAAGCAGAGCATTTACAGTTTATGTAGACCACAGGGAAGTGTTTTAAAATGCAGAATTCCATTTGAAAAATCAAAATATCACTCCTTTAATAATTTTTGACCAATGCCTGTGGTATTTCGTAGTCTCTCTTGTACTGAAATTCGCTGCTGCTTTAAATGCAATCCATGGGCTCATGAAGTTAAAAGTCTTTCTGTGATCCATGTCATTTGATCTTGTTATAAACACCATCTGCTGCTAGTGTTAGTGTTACCGCCTTTACACCAAACTATGTTTTTTTTTTTTTTTTCCAGCAGCTAAACCTTCACATTTTCGCGTATGTGACTTGAAGATAGTCTTACATCACCGCGTTTAATCCGATATGTGTCCCGTACTTCTGTGCAGTAACCAGAATAGTGAAGAATAAGTGAGTACAACATATGAAGCGAATCCAAGTCTTATATGTCCCTGGATGGAATGGATTTATTCAACACTTTAATCCTTTTTCACACTTTTCTCTTTATATATTCTGTATGAGGTTTCTAAATATATTTGTGTTGTATTTTTTTTTTTTTTTATGTGAACAACAGTCTTATGTGCAGTATGTTTGCATAATGCTTCCCTACTGCCTATAACATTGGCAAGACATCAGTTGATGATCATTATAACTTTTTCCTTGTTTCATTGCTTGCAGTAGCTGCCTTTTTCTCTCGCTTCCAACCGACTTCCATAGATTGGGTCTCGTAATGTATTCGTACAATTTCTATTTCAACGCATTCTCTATGAAGTTAAAAATAGCCTGTTTATCTTGTATATTGGTTACCACCAGTGCACACAACATCTGTGTTTAGCTTCTAGCTATAGACAGATTCCCCATGGGTGCAGCGCCATCTGCAGTGATGTGGTCATCAGCCACTTTCAAAAATATTCGTCAAGATTCATATTAAAACAAAGTTAAGGTCTTGTGTATGTCCCATTGATATTTCTCTACTGTATAAACTGCATGTCATCATTACTTCATATTTAGAAGTAAATGGTAACGCAGGTAACAGCAAAAACAAGGGGTATAAGTAGATGTAGATATAATTATTATGTTTTGTAGCACTGAATTGACTCTCAAAATCATCATATTGGTAGTAATTGTTCATAATTAATTTTGCGTAATGTTTAAGTCTTAAATAACAGTGGATATAAACAGGGACTGTGATTAATGCAAATGCAGATCTCATTGTTCTACCTGCATTAAACAAGGATTTTTTAATTGTTTTTTTTTTTTTTTTTTTTAATCATTGTATTTTTGTTAAACTTTTTCAAATGTACAAAAAAAGTATGACAAACACTGAGATATATAACAGAGGTATAAAACCCCACAAAACAAAAACAAACCAAAAAAAATGATAGGGTTCCACTATGTAATTATCCAGTCACTTTGTACACAGCACACATTATCCAGTCAAGGTGCATTGTCAGTTGTTTTGTATGAGAAATAAAAGGATGCCATACACCATTAAACTTCCCCATTGATCCATTCAATGTGTATCTAATCTTCAATTTTAAAGACAAACATGCATCACATATCCATCTACCAAAGGCAGAGGGGGCCTGTCATTCTTCTAATATAAAAGAACAAGTGCTAAAAGAGAGGAGTACGTGATACTATTGGTACTATTGGTATGCCAAAAAGTCCAATAAAAGGGCAAGAGTCAATGGTCAGACCTGAAATTGAAATACACTTCAAAAGACCAGAATGCATAGTGTTGCTTCTGACTATGACTATCCCAATGATTCCATGGATGTGCTTGCTCTTATTGTCGTTGGCTACAGGATCGTACAACATTGCAGCACATTCAACACAAACGTCTGTGGCTATTGTGTTGGTAAATTGTTTCCAGTACAATACAAATCCATGAAAGAATGGAGCTTTCATGACAAAAATATAAAAGTGCACAGCGAGGTGTCTGAAGCCTTGAGTCAGTTAGTGAAAAACACCAACACAGGGGTTCCCAAAGCGGGGGGCATATATCCCCCAGGGGTATTTGGCAGAAGCGCAGGAGGTAAATGATTTTGTTTTTTGTTTTTTGGAAAAATACATGAAACAAGTCATCATGTACTTAATACAAAATAAAAAAAAATGACAATTAATGCTGAAATATAAAACACGATAAATACTTTCATATAATAGTTGTTGAAGCTTTGGTAACATTTTATGAATATTTCTATTTTATATTATTCAGACTGAGTTTATTTGAGTGGCTAAGGCATTACTTTTTATTGATGAAATGTTCATTTATGAATTAATGACCGATTTATTCATTTTTCGTATCAACTTATTCAGTTTATGTTTTACACATGCAAATTTACTTTAAAAATGTGTTATTTTTTATATATATTACAGTTATATATAGGTTATTTGTTCATAAAGTTATGAAAATATAAAGACAGCGTTGGCACAGGAACAGTGTGATTTGGGGCACTTGGCTAAAAAAAAGTATATTTCAAGGAGTATTCCACTGTAAAAAGTTTGGGAACCACTGCAGTAACCTCTGCCAAACACGTTATGTGCAACACGGTAGAAAAAAAACATCGCGTTTAAAGCAAATATTAGCTGAGTACGACATTCTGACAGCGTTTTTAATAGGAACAATCATTCTAAAATCAATCCCAGTCGAATAAATTGATAAAGGATTATAAATTGAGTACAACTTTAACCCTTTTAACCACGCCCACTTCAGGTTTCTGACCAATCACACAATAGTTGTAGGTAGAGCTGCAACTATTGAATATTTTGGAGTATTCTGTCGATTATATCATCGATTAATCAGATAAATCACAGTTTTGTTGACGAAGCTGTCCATGCGCCGCTGTGATGTACTGAGGGGGAAAAACAACTTTATTCAACAAACGCTATTGTTTATAATGCACGGAATGCTTTGGAGTGGTGATTCATGTGCAAAAATCATGTTTTTATTATTTGTTTCTAGACAGGAGTTTTCTAAGTAACCACGTTAATCCTTTAAGTAATTAATAAGCTAAATATAGAACTAGCGATCACGTAGGTGTTTGTAAAAAATATTTCCTTTCACTGATATAGGAATTATTGATGCTAGCGGTTCTATGTTAAATCAGATTTTTGGTAAATGTAGAACAACGAACTAGACATTTCCGATATGGGAAACACCGTGCGAGGAAGGGAGCGATGAGTGAGATCATTAGCTCTCGTCACTATCAACTCATAACACACGGTTCAAATAATTACAAATACTATACATTCTAACAGGCGTTACTTTTCATATCAGTTCAATTGTAAAAATATGTGACCTCGTAGATTCTCCGAGTCCGCTTAAAGACCAAGTCGGCTTTACGGTAAACACACTGCACTACGGTGTCGGACTTAAGCAGCGTGAAAAGGTCCCAATCTTTAGTTTTAGTCATTTCTAATTAATCTTTGAAATGTACGTCAGTGATAACTGTCCGTGTCAAACAGCGATCCCGGAGTGGCGCAACAGTCTACAACGGAGGCGTGATCCGGTAGCAGAGACATTTTAAATAAATGGACTTTGGTGACGTGAATTAAACGAGCATTTTTTGTAATCCAAGTATTGGAGTTACTCATGTAATCGTTTCAGCTCTAGTTGTCGGACATCAAAACGAGATGGTGTGTCGAGAACATGACGTCACTTTTTCTCGCGGGCCCTGGGAGAAAGAACACACTTGTCTGTTCCGGCAGCGTATGTAATAACCTTTACGCACACATCTGCAGCGCATTTGTGGAAGCCCTATGGAATCTATATTTCCAGTAGCCGTGAACATGGACGATGAGGGGCGCGCTGACAGCTGTGATGGCCCGACCACACTCCGAGGAAGAAAATGGCTAACAACAATGATAGGCCAATACCTCAGCCTGGTGGCCTCTGGGAAATGCCCAGTGTTTCCAGTCTTATTGGTAGGACGATAACGTTGACAGGCCTTAGAGGATGGTGCTTTTGGAATGCCTTGTCTTTCTCACTTAAGCTTTCTCTTCTTCAATCCCGTGCTTGTTCTCCCTCTTGGTTTACAAGCCTGGTCGTCTCCTGCTGGAGTCTGGAGCAGGTGAAGCAGCGTTACCTGTCTGTTTGAGCAGTTGTCACATTTTCACTGTGGCCTGTGATGCCTTTTACATTAATTAAGTATCACTGGAAATGTATTTAGACTAGGGCTGGGATTATTAACGCGTTAATCGCGATTAGATTCCTGTAAATTGTGATCGCGAATATTTTTTTTAATCGCGATCAGAATTCACCAGCATTTTCCGCACTTCTCCCATCCACATGCAGCTCCTCTGGTTGTATTAATTAAACTCATTGTCGGTTAAACA
>JAPSES010000124.1:1511273-1525301 GCA_029822895.1 Maxillicosta whitleyi | reverse complement strand
AAAAACAAATGTGGGAGTAATATTGCGGGGTGTCAGTCACAATATGTGGGGGAACTGTGCTGCTTGGCGGAGATTTGGAGTGATTTTCTAGTATCGCAATGTTATGGATGTCTTTATGTACTAAGAATCAAAAAAAAAAAAGAAAAAGAATAACATTTGTGGGAAGGAAGAACTGAGGCTTTAATTTCTATGAAGCCAAACTTGGACAAACTCCAGTGGCAGTGAATCTGAAACTGACTCTGTAGAAGACTAATGTAGTGTTTGTCTGAACCGTCTGAGCAGTGAAGTGAACTTTGTTTTACTATAGTGGGATGAGGGCTGCAGCACAATGTGCCAGCCAGATCTCCATGAAATTACACAGCTTACTGCTTCCACTGTCAGGTTTTCAATTCAGGGACATTTAGGCCGCGTTGATGATGCATTTCCATTATTCAGCAGATGGCACACTGGATGTTTTTCACAGGGGCTGAATGGAAAATATGGCTGCTGACACTGACGACCATCAATGATCCAGTCAAAGTTACGCTGAATGAGAGAGTTTTATTCAGGAATATAAATGGATTCTAGTGACTTGATGCAGTTAAATAAAAAAAAAAAAAGATGAAAACCAGAAAATCCAGTAAATACATATCACCACCAAATCAAGATAGTTTCACTAATCTAGTAAAATTAATACTTTTTGGTGATTAATTAAAGTACATCCTGGCAAACTCCAAACCATAACATTCTCATACAGTTTCCAGACCTTGAATAATGCATAGAATACATTGCATTATTCAAGACCAGTAACATAATCCTGGTCTTTTAAATTAAAGAGAGTTCACAAATCAATATTTGATCTTAGCCTGCATCTTGGTATGCTCTGCACCAGTTACAACACTCGTGGTTGGGTTTTTGGTTTTGTTTTATAGCATGAGACTAATTTCCTTTTTAGATTTAAGTCTGAGGCTATGATCTGAAACTGTATTAAAACATATAAAGAAAATGTGTTGATCTAATGAGTTTTTTTTCCCCCTTTCTTTATGTTTCCTGGTTGGTTCCTGATCGGATGCATCTCTACCTACATCTTCCATTGACCAATGGCGCTGCTCCATTTCTGCTGTCAATAAAAGGTAAGACAGATACAGCTGTCATTCGGCTTTGTGCTACATTTGTTACTGCTGGATAGTGACTGACGTTTTAGTATGTTGCGTTTGGGTGCAATTTCCATCTGGAATATAACATATGTTTCAGGGGTTTACTGCCAGTGAGCGAACGATGTGTTATTTATTACATACGTAGATCAAGATGAACAAAATTGGAAGGCGACAAACCATGACGCCGCTAAAATAAAAAGAGCTTAGGAAAAAAATAATCAGATGTCAGAAAATGGGACAAGCCAAAAGCTGAAATGATTTTACTGGCCTCGATATTGGTCCAATTCTCAGTGCAATAAGTGGCAAAAAAAAAAATAGGGCCACATATGGGCTAAATGGCTTTTACATAATTTATAGTTTGTTTTGCATTTGCCTGCATTGATAAGCTGCCCACTTAACACACTGGCATCATGAATAAGTGAAAATCTGATTTGCACAAGCATTTGATTCTGTGTTTACAAACTGCAAGCCTAACAAAGAGCTCCCATGCATAGCTTGGAGGTACAACACATGATCTAAAGATCCACACAGAATTGCAAATCTTCAGAACGACTGAAAGTGAGACAAAACCGGCTGGGCGTTGGTACTGATGGGAGCTGGAGTTCAAGGGGAAGTTTGAAAAGCGCTGCCTGCGGCGACATCGCAACCCAAATACTTATACATTCTTCTATGCGATGGCTTTACTTCTATCTTGAGGGTGCTTTTTTTTTTGTTGCTTTAGGCAATCATTCTGTCCCAGTATTTGTTGTAAGTCTGATTATAAGTGCCTGGGGAGACTTTGTACAGAGTTTCTCATGTGCATTATCTTGTCAGTCTGTCCACATTAGACACAGGGAGTGGTTTAATGCTGCTCTGGAAGAACAGCATCCTGTGTTTTTTGGGGTTTTTTTTTCGTTCTTTTTTCAGAACAGTAACTCCCCAAGCCAACTATTAATTAAGTTTGTGGTGTGTAGGATGTGTGCACGCACCAAAACATAGTACGTCTTTATTGCTGTTTGCTATTTTAGTGTAATATTCTGCTGGAGACATGATTAGATGTCTTAAAAAAAAAAAGTCAAGTGCAAAGCCTGAAGGCACAAGCTATGACTCACTGCTTGTGGAGCTGCTTGTGTATGCGTGCGTGTGTGCGTGCATGTGTGTGTGTGTGTGTGTGTGTGTGAAAGTGCTGCCTTGTAGTTTTATCTTTTTACAAAGGAGTCCAGGGTGAGAAAAGCCCTTCAAGAAAATACTTTCTTGGTCAACACTTTGAAATCAGACGGTTTATGTGCAGGTTCAGGAAGCAGGTTAAGAATAAAGGATGCATTAGTTTAGTGTTGGCGGTGTAATAGAATTAGTCTCGAGTCTAAGGGTTAATGAACGAGTGTCATAGGGATGCTTCCAAACAAAACGTGCATGGATTTCGTGTGTGCATGCGTGTGTGCTCGAGCCCTTAATCCTTTAACGGGATTACAAGCTGCATTGTCCTTTGTTCACTTGTTCCTTTCCACCCACGTATGCTGGTAGTGGAGATGTCAGAGCCCACATTCAGGATTACAATGTAATGGTCTCTCAATAGGCCGGGTGAGAGGGAAGCCTGCCAGTTCCACTTCCATTTTAATGTCTCCTCTAAAGCCGGCAAAGTTTTAGTGACGCAACCTGAGGTGGAGATGTGCACGCTGCTAAGAAAACATGCCTCAAACTCTTCCTTCATTCAATATTGAAAATCAACTTAGGCTGTAACACGCTAAAGCTGTAGCTGGACTGACTTCTGAGCTGACCCCGACCTATGCAGCAAGCCGAGAATCTAAAAAGGATGTTCCTCAGTAGAAGCATGAGTCTAATCCTGTGTCCAATACTCATGTCACCTGAATGTTTCATTTCCCAAAAGAAGATTGACCGTACCTCGGTAAATGGTCTGTCAGACATGGAATCAGAGAAACAGTCAGAGGTTGGATTAGACTTTCTCATTCTCCTCCTGAAAGTCTTTCAGTCATGATAATGGCAGTTCATTTTACGTAGCAGTGAATCTTCTGCATTAGAACAATAAAAAATGAAAATAATTCGCCTAACATACCTAATAAATTTACAGGTTTTGCTTTGCCAAGGCCATGGAAATGAAGCTAAACAGCAAGACTGACTCACTTTTCAGCGTCGTTCAAATCAGGCAAATGTCCTTTTTTCCTCCTCCACAGAGACAAAGGGTACACTAAAACCCTGCAGCTAGAGAATTACACATCTGTTATTAGCTTTTGATAGTTGTTAATACTGAACCAACACTATTTTGCAAACTGGAGACTGAAATTACCACCTTCAGACTATTACTGACAGTGTTGTAATGAATTACTTGTAGTTAGACGAACCCTTGTGTATTCCTTGAAGTCAATTTGACCCCATTCCGCTGCCTTCGTCTATGGGATGTAGACAGTGAAAGCAGCAGAATGGTTAAATTAACTATTTACTAGTCAGAACCTGGTTAAAGTCAGCTTTTTGTATGCGCAAAATCACAATTCTCTGGGACTCATGTATAAGTAATAGGGTTGAAATGTGTTGATGAAGTAGTTTGTCCCAGTTGTACAGAATGCATAAGTACTTTCAAACATTCAACTGTTTTATTTTGTCCATTAAGTAGATGCATAGGGCAGAGAATTCAGTTGTTGTTTCTCTCACACCTTGTATTTTTTTTTTTTTTGTAAATAAAAATGTTTAAGCAGAGGTAAAAATATATATGAATGAATGCGTCTTTCGGCTTTTCCCATCAGGGGTCGCCACAGTGAATCACATTTGCATGTTGACTTGGCACAGGTTTTTTGGGTTTTTTTTACGTCGGATGTCTTTCCTGACACAATCCTCTGTATTTTTTCCGGGCTTGGGACCAGCACAATGAGACACTGCCCCTTGTGGCTACAGGAATAGGGATGTATAGTGTCCACCTGGGTCTCAAACCAGCAATCTTCCACACAAAAGCTAGTGGCGTAAATCACTATGCTACAATAACACTAAATAGGTGTTATGAAAAATAAAATATTGTGGCAGGCGTGATCTCAGGAAGGATGGATGACAACTTCTTGCTTCAGGAATGAGCTTTTATTTTAACAGTGGACAGGAATTCAACGACACATAACACAGACCCCAGGAACCGGGGCCATGGCGGCGCATGTCAGCCTGGCCCATGGTTCCTTCACACACACACACACACAATAAACAATCATCACGTAAATAGAACATAACAGAACTAGACGATTACATTAACAATTACAACTTAAACTGAATAACCTTAAAACATGACTCTAACATAAGCCCCAGCATGCCTTGCGGTAGCTGCTGTATGACAGTGATGCCTAGGTGTGTACATGTAAGTGCCTTTACAATAGCGGTATTGCAAAACAGCAACAGTTATGAGATGAATAATGGGTCAGAACAGCAGCAGATATGGAATAGTGGACAGGAAGACCATGTGATTGGCCACAACAAAAGGACTGTTTGTCATCCAAAGCCTCTTGAAGAAATAGGGGGAAAATAATGACTAGGTGCATCATCTGGACTGTTTACATACTATATAATATCTATTCCATGACATATACTTTATAGTGTTGAATATGTGACCGCTGAAATCAACATTTGCTGATTTTTTTTTTTTTTTTTCAGCCCAAACTCTATTGCTCTACTCTTTGGCTTCTTCACATAACTGCTCACATGAAATTTGTAGAAGGAAGAACACAACATGGTCACCTCCATGGAGCTGTCTGGGTCCTTCATCTACATGGGCTGGTACCATAGTTTTTTTATGTTGGGACACAACAAGACGCACAAGCAGATGTGACTTTTAATGATTGAAAAAGATGGCATTGTCAAACCTTAGAGGGGAACTTGACAGTAAATACCAAGTCTTCTGAGATGACTGGGCAGAAAAGCACACATTCATTTACATTCTGTCACAGCTGTCAGATGTTGAAATATGAAACGCAATTACAGCGGTACATAGAGTAACCATACAAAAAAACACAACGCCACCGCAGTCCAAGGTAAGGACAGGGAAAAACAACCCATGAATATCCATCTGTGGTGTTAATTCATTCATTTCTGTCCATCAAATGTAAAGTTTATTATTATTATTTGAAGTTTTCACTGAAGCTACAGGGACATTATTGGTCATTTCTGTACAAGTTAGGAAATTACATAGCCCATGAACAGCCGAAAAGGGTCAGTGACGTACATTGAATACAAATAATAGCATGTAAAAGCGTACACTGAAGAAGCACGCATAATTTAAGTGGCCTTTGTTGCTAGTTCTCTAAATGTTTCTGCTTTTGAACACCGCTTTCGTCCGCCCTTCAGGATGTTTTACCTCAACTAAATCAATTAAAACATTATTATTATTATTTTTTTTTACGTTTCTATATTTGCTGAAATCAGGCAGAGAAGATTAGTGTTTATGGGACTATTTCTGAAAACATTTTGTACTTTATTCAATATGAATAGATTGCTTGAGTCATAAAGCAGAGCAGACATGTAACTGTTTGGACCTCTGCTGAAGAGGAGGGTTTGATTCACTGGACCTCTTGCCATTTTAGTTAACCCCCCCCTCCCTCCACACACCCCCCACCCCCGGTCTAAACAGTTGTAACAGTACTGTTTTATGCACTAGAAATGTGCTGAAGCGTTGAGAGTCAATGGCGTCTACGATGGAGACATCTTTCATGGCCTTTGTGTATGTCTTTGAGGTCCACTGAGCGCCTTTATCTCTTTATCTCCACAGAAAAGCACATGGTTGTTATATAGATGGGAGGGGCTAAACTGTGCAGGGATGCGTGGGACCCATAAAAATATTCTTGCCTTTCTTTGCTGGCCTTCGCTGACACACTTTACTGCACTAGTGGCCTTGCTGCTGTTATTTAAAATAGGACTGCAGTGGGCGGCGCTGCATGACCAGGGACTATCGTAGTGACTTAAAATACTCACAGTAAAGGACAGCGTCATACCTGTACGCACTTATCCTCACCGGATCACATTTGGAACTCACCGGTTGTCTTTACTCCGCTGTTAAATGACCAAACGCCACATACAGCGAACAGAATAAATGCAGGCGTGTCGGTCCGTGTGCACGCATGATACTTAAAGGATCATATCAGCAGTTTTACATGTTTTGCTCCATTAACTACAAATTGCATTCAGCACCTTTTCCTGTAACTCCAAAGCAAAGTATAAGCAAAATTTTAGATGGCTTTCATACCTTCCAGGCACATTAAATTCAGCACGCACGGAATCTACTTTTCTTTTCTCGTTTTGCTAAAGCTAAGTCTGCGTTGTTGTGTAATAACGCCAGAGAGTTATTGCATCAAGCACGCACCAGCACATATTTTACAGTCAGCTCAGGAGATACAGGCTTCCTGATAGCAAAATATAACCACATTTACAGTGTTTTTTTGACAAGACATCTGAGTAATTTAAATGTCGAGGCATTATCTGTATCAGTGGAAGTTCATCTTTGTTTATGTGCACGACTGCATGTCATACAATTATGGGTGACGATGAAAGTGGCAGCTCCAAAAGCCCAAGGTATCCATTTACAATATGGTTTACACACACATATACATATATGTTGTTGCCTATTTCCCAACATTTTCCATTGCTACTTATTTTTGTCTATTTGTATATGTTTGTGTTCACAGTTGCACTCTCAATACTACAAAAATCGACTATACAATAACTGATTAGGAATGAACCTGAAATTCTTTCTTCAAATAAAGAACTGCAGCTAGCTGTGCCATTAGAAAACAGTCTTCACGTCGGTACGTTGCATTATTCATGCAAGGTGTGCACGCTGGGTAGGTAATAGACTAAAACGTGCAAAGCTGCCATAATGTCTCTTTTTAAAGGCGCGCGTCGGGAGTGAAAATGAATTTTCATCCGTGCTTGTTGAAATGAAAGTATTTTCCGTGCATTGTCCATCATGTTTTCCTTGGCCTACAGAGCGGTTTTCTGACAAGCGCAGGAAAGTGATGGATATGCCCATAAACACAACATTGTCAGAGGCATAAGTGTCAAGTGGCCACTTAGGGGGGGCTCCACATGCAGGTGGAGAGGCATATGAGGGAGGCCTTGGTGTGGTAATGACAACCTTGTACTGAATCCAAAGTCAACAACTGGCATGGTAATGGGAAAGCCCCTCTAACCAGAGCCCTTTGGGGGCAGAGATTTTCCAGTACCCACAGGCAGGTCCGGTCTCATTAAAGACATCTGCGATCTATATATATAAACACTAGAAAATGGCTGGAGCTGCTTATTACAGCTCATATTATTATGTTGTAGAGTCAAAACATAGCAGAGGGCTGCGCTGTCTTTCATGTAAGTTATGGTGTCCACCGATAAGCTGCAAAAGAACATTAAGATATATTAAATATCCAATGCAAGTTTATCTGTAAAGCACTTTAAAAAACACCCACAGTGGACCAAAGTGCCGTACAGAAGAATAAAATGGAAACCAAAGGTAAAGAATAAATTACAGGAATAGATTAAATGACATAAAACAACTACAAAAAGAAAAAAAAAAAAAAACAGTGCTGTACAGGAGACTAAATAAAAGGAAGGTGAAGAATAAAATATAAGAATCGATTAAAAAGGCATAAAAAGCTGTACAATAATACATTCAAATATCTCGCATGGTGTCGAAAAGCCAAGGAGAACGGGTGGTTTTTAAGAAGGATTTAAAAACAGACACGCTTTGTCACAGTTTGGTGGTATTGTGAGTTGTGTTTTAACGCGTAAGACTAAGTTCATGTGTGATTTTTTTGTAGCTACATCAAAAATACGGGGCAGTCGAAGGTCCTGGGTTCGATTCCAACACCAGTCGATGGTGGAACCGTTCTGTGTGGAGTTTGCATGTTCTCCCTCTGTCTGTGTGGGTTCTCTCTGGGTACTCTGGGTTCCTCCCGCCATCCAAAGACACGCGCCGACAGGTTAATGGGTTCATCTAAATTGTCCATAGGTGTGAATGTGAGAGTGATTGTATGTGTCCAAGGCAACCGTATTTAAGTTTTCATGGTTTTCTTTTAGATTTAGTTGAGAAGAAACAGGTTGTATCAATTCATCGAGATTCGGGGCCGAACTGGAAGTATGTGTATGTGTAGCAGGGATTTCTGGGAAGAGGATCACCAGGGAAACATCAGCGGGATTCTGAAGGGGATCAAGAGGTTACAATTCGGGAAAATACCATCGCGATTGCCTTGGAATAATTGGGGTCATTTTTGGGTCATGCGTGAAAAAACTGAATTAGTCTTGCAGTGTTGGAATCGGAATTTTGACATTTCCAGTTGGTTACTTCAGGGGGCGGGAGATTATAAGTTACATTTATTCCTACTCCTTTTTGAATGTTGGACTTCCTTTTATACGTATTGTTTGTTTTTTAACCCTTTCATGCATGGATTATGAGAACCTTAATCTGATTTTTTTTTTTTATTCCACTCATTGCAATATTTTATGAACCTATTTTTTTTATAGACGTGCACAAATGTCCACTCAGCTGAAGCAAAGAAACGTGTATTTACCGATATACTGTGTTTAACACTGAAATAAAACCAATCTTAATGCGTTTTCTCACATTTTTAACACACTCTAATACTAGCTATTACTCACGTCGTGGAGATAATGTGCAAAAAGGGAAAAAAAAAAGGGAAAAAAACCTGTAAATTAACAATTAGCATTTGATTTACACTCACACGTTACAGCAGATCAGGTTTCTCAAGAATAGCAACGTTACATTAATGGTATGAATTGCAGTGCATGTAATGATACATGACAAAATCCATGAATTGACAAGAGAACAGCTGGAGAAGAATTGTTGAGTCTTGTTGAGAAACAAACAAATAAACAAACAAACCGTTAGCTCATATGTGTGCTAGCTGCATTTGCACACATTCCAGTGAAGCATCAGCTAATTGACAAATCAGAGACATTTAGCAATATACTATGTAGTCCAAGCAGCACCAACACGGCTGTATTATTTCTTGTATTGCATTCATACAATTTTGACAACTTATAAACACTTTAAAATGAAATTCGCAAAGTGAACATACAATCTTTTTCTTAACCCAAGGGTTAAGATAAAGGTGACATCCTCATTTTGTCGTTCAAATCTCGCCAAGGAATGAAAATTAGCGCTTAATAATAGGTAGTAGACGGTACTAAACACGTACCTTTCTTAACACTGTATCATGTAATTGCTTTGTTTGTCTGTCTTTCACTGCTTGGTTCATAACCCCCGCTGCGTGCTACTTTTAGCCTACTTCACATCGCACTGAAAACAATTGGAATCTCTGCAGAGACGGGCGAAGAAAAAAAAAAGTCAAGTGCATTTCCCGTCAATTAGTGTTTCCAGCGTATGCCATGCTCAGTTATTCTGTTTGTGAGTTGCAGCGTGGAAGTGTCATATCATGTCTGCAGTAATCTAGTTAGGCAACAGGGTGGCCTTGTGGTGCAGCCTCTGTGAACAAAAATCAATATTGTATTAAACTACAACAATCCCAGTGTGCGTATGATTCAAGTATGACGGCATGTATACTGAGAGCATATACGCTCTGAATCATAATCATCTTGGTTTTTGTGTCGTATGCATGTTTTAGTTTGGGGCTAAAAGCATATCGGCATGTTTTATGGGTCAACTTTAATTTGTTTATATGTCATTAGTGTGATATGTTTATGAAATATTAGCCAGAATCAAAGGTGGACTTAAAGATTTCTATGTGATGGGTAGAATTGTAGCTTTTTTTGTACATTTCTGCGCTTCATGAAATAGGCAGGCGGCGACTATAGAAGATGAAAAAATGATGAAACCACCCTTGTTTTCCTCCCATGTGTGGATAAAGATCATGATAACATCAAAACTAGCTGATATCTATCCATTTTTCATGTTTTTTTGGATAAAAACCAAAATCACTTCAGTTCTTACATCAATATCTGTGTCATTGTACCGACAAAAACAGTGCTTTCATGCATTCCATGTTTACGTTGGTGTGTTTTAGTCACATGATCCACACCTGAGTTAATACTTGATTGCATAACTATTGTTTTTGATGAATTTGATGGTCGATTAACGTTAATAATACCCAAAATTGTACCAGCAGCTGTAGTTCTGATACTGACTTTAATGCATTTTTAGGTTAAATAATTAATATTACTGGGATAAAAGGCAAGAAACAGATTGTGTGGTTACATACTGAGGTATATTTTATTCTATAAAGTATTACACTTGGGGATTGAGAATGTCATATAGGTGAATTGAATATTAATGATATTATAGATAGGTGAAAGTTATTTCCAACGCCCCCAGTGAGCTCCTTCTGGCCTGTGAAGCTGGTATGAAATGTAAATGCTAACCACTGTGAAATATTAAAATTTACTTTTGGTGAAGAAAAACAACAGATTAATCAAATATTTTCACATATTTTCAGTTTCCAACCTGAACGTATTTCTGTACACTACAGCGTAAAAATATCTGGTGCAGACGAACTGTTATTTCTGTGATGAAACTGTAGATAATATTTGATATCAGAGGTGAGCACCAACAAGAACAACATCTAACTCGGTGAAATGCATTGGAACACCTGTTAAAGGTGGGGTCTTAATGGCAAAGTGGGGCCAGATCGAAGTAATCCAACCGTGAACTATAACTTGACATCAAAATAACAGTGAAAACAACAAAAAATAAATAAAAAATCACTATGTATAATAAGCTCATCTGTCATTTTGCTTCTTCCATCTCATTTGTATAAATGAGAACACTGTCAAAATGCCTCCTCAGTAACAAAGCAAATAGAAGCTTAGATCTGCGATGTCCATATTTGTTGTTTATGTTCAACATGGATTTTGGAAGGCAGCATTATATAACCTGAAGTGTTGGTTTCGTTGGTTATTAAACAATTATGTTAAAATATTATGTAGATTCCAACAAATTCCCTGCACACGTCTGGTCTGGTCAGTCTTGGCTTCAATCTCCTATATGTCATACACTGACGTACACACCTCACTATGATGTTTTAGTTGCTCAGTGCATGAAGCAACAATAGATAGAAGTAAAATTAAAAATAGAAAATGATGTAGCTTTCTAATTTCTGCATTTTTCTTCTCCACATAACTCCGTTTCTGTCATCATTTCTCATCTGTACTGTCTGACATTTTGGAATTTACCCTGTAAATATGTATATAGCCTCTATAGTTTATAGTTTATTATTACTATCCTTATTTTTATTTTTTTTTATATTGCCTGCTTTTGCAATATCTTTTTTTTTTTTTTACACTATCCCTATGCATGTATACTTTTTTTTTGCACTTTATTCTGTTGCTGCCTTGACCGTTGAATTCCCTATTCAATAAAGTCTAATGTAATCTAATCAGTTTTGTTCAGATATGTGTCTGTGCCTAAGCATCGGTATTTTTACACTAAGCTGCTGGTGAACTATTTATGCATGCCAACACATATGGCTAGATTTTGTTACTGAAATCTCAGCTCTTGAACGACTTTGATTTGTGTGTCTCAAAAAAAAAAGTTTCCAGTGTTCATTTCTATATGAGTTGGTTAAACCCACGGTTATTATCATTCACAGAAACTAACAAAATGAGGAAAACTAAAAAAAAAAAAAAAATGTTAAATGAAAAAAATTACCTGTAATTAAAAGAAAAAAAAAACAATGACTAACTGAACTAAATTAATTAAAACATATAAAAAAAAATTTACCTTTGTCTTTCTCAAAATCAGATTGATATGAAATGAATTTATTTCACTTCATGGTCCGTCTATTGTCTTAAATACGACAGCGAGGAAGATAAAAGATGTGAAAAAAATAAAAGTACACTAAAACTAAGCATTTAGAGAAAAAAAAAAACAACCTAAAGTTAATAAAAACTAGCAAACCTGTGTTATTAACTCCTTAACACGAACTAAATTAGAGAAAAAAACAGTCAAAACAAAACTACAATGAAGAATCCCAAACTATTATAACCTCGGTCACACCCGCATTTCCCAAAAACACTCAGGAGAGGCGTGACACATGTGACACAAATACAGGAAATGACTTTTTCACTGCGCCATGTGCATGAACATAACCGTAAAAACATTATATATATGAACATAATCCTTGAGTTGTGTCAAAACACTATAAAACTGATGCGCACGAATCCGGAAATGTTGATATGGATACTTTGTGTGCAGAAATGTTGAGCCTATATGTATGAATGGTTTGCACAAAGCATACAACGGTGACATTTTATTGTGTTTTGAGAATGCTGTGTGAAGAAGTCAATGGAGGAGCAGCTCCGGCTGGTTTCAGAATACTGAAAATGGATTCAGGCAATTTGATCCCATCCCATTCAACTGCATAAGACGTCATATTAGCAGCCATTGGAGTAGATCAAATGTCTGTGTGTATGGGAGCTGTTTGAGGTAATGAACCCACAGAGAAATATGACCGAACTTTACCGTCAGCCTGAGCTCGGTTAAGGTTGTAACTTTACTGCCGCTGTTTTAAGCGTTGTTTTGAGCTATAGCGGCTTCAGAATCCACATTAAATGTCCATACGTGTGGGAATTTAATCTACATCATCAGCCAAGACTCTTATCTTTTAAAAAGCATCATCCTGTAGTAAAAAGTAATTACACTGCAGCGCGCGGTATTTAGCTAAAGCGTTAAAAAAAATATTGTCTCTTTAACACCCAAAGCAATCTGGCGGTCCAACAGTTTAATACATTTTATGTCTGAAATCATCTCAAAGGCTCAAAAGGATTGGCTACTGGCTTCCATTTAGTTAAACCAGCCCCAGTACAGTGCACAGTACAGTCCAAACTTTGCAAACAGTACAGACGAAAGCACCAGGACGCTATTTTGACGCTGATAAAATGAAGAAACTGTAATAATAAAACGAATACATCAAAATAACCAGTCCTGGAATACTGCGCAGGTAATATTATTCATTGTTGTGCAGATAATTTGCTCCACATATAAAAACAGGTCTATTATGTTTCATCCCATTCTGCTGAGTTTGACATTTGCAGCTTCATTTGTTTGAAAGAGTTTTTTTTTTTTTTTCTCTCTCTTTCCACTGTGTGCACAAGGTCGGCGTATTTAGTGTTATTTTAGTGTAAACTCACCTTGCTGATAAAATGTCGAAGGAAGAAAAATGACACAGCAATCGGTGGCAGAGAAAGAGAAAGAGATCACACAGAGAGATTGAGGAGTGATGTGGTCAACACGGCGATGGGCAGCGAGGTGTAAAGTCAGAGATGTGTTCATGTGTGTGGGGGAAAGGGTGGGGGGGGGGGGGCTGTTGTTCTTAACTGAGACAAACTGGAGCTATTAGAGAGCCTATTGTTGCCCGGCTAGCCTCTGAAAGAACAGCTTGTCCTAGCACTTATTCACTGAATAGATGTGGCCGGCACTCCCGGCTATCTTGGCCGGTCGTACAGATCAATCTGGCCGATGAACCTTCAGCTACACGGGGAGGTGTGTGTGTGTGTGTAGGTGGGGGGGCTTTGTGTGAGTGCAGACCCTTGCATCTGCTTTCCCATTGTTTTGTGTTTTTCAGTTTTGGTAACATGGCGAGTTCTGTTTTGTTGTATTGTTTATTTTTTTGGGATGAGTGGTTGCATAATTATATGTAATTTTCAGATTAGATGTATATTTGAATCCTTTCCTGATTTAATCATATACAAGGATCATTTTGGATCATTTAGACCTTATGTTTGTTGGTTATTACCTCCACCAAGGAGGTTATGTTTTTGTCCGTCTGTCTGTCTGTTTGCAACATAACTCAAAAAGTTATAGACGGATTTTGTTGACATTTTCAGGAATAAATTATTAACATTGGGGAGTGATCTGGAAGAAATCCTGGATTCTGGATCACTTTGAAATTTTCATTAACATTGG
>JAPSES010000124.1:1486039-1498881 GCA_029822895.1 Maxillicosta whitleyi | reverse complement strand
ATCACTGTCTGGATCCAGGAATTTTTTTAAAGGATTCTGGCGTTGCTGTGGTAATAATAACAAATGTCCACCAGATGACGACTCATGATTTCTCATGTAGTCCACGGACTTAAGAGTCAAATGAATAAGGGACTAAATGAGGGACTGATATTTATGGTGGTTGGGAGGGGGGGGGGGTTGTTGTAATTAGCAGAGGTCTGTGTCATTCTAGTTTGTTTATAAAATTTCAATAAAAACTGTAGTGAAAAATCCATGATATTCGATGCTGGACAGGTTTTACGATTCAGTCCTAAAACTGTACCTGTGCTGCTGTAACAGCCTGTACTCACATAACAAAACTCTACACAAAATCCACAAAAATGTGGATCCTGGCTGCAGGGTTTTGTCCCCAACACTAGGGAAGTTGGCTGCTGAGGCAAAGCAGCAAGGCCTGGTCGGAGGCAGCTTTTCCCAAAGGATACGAGCTCTGTACAGGCTGGTCAAGTTCTTTGCCGTGAATGTTTTTCTAATTCCCCAAACTAATTGCTGTAAAGGTCAGTGCACACTATTGTCTGTAATATCATTGCATGCAAACCATAAAACCTTAAGAAACAACCTCAGCGTGCATAACCGAAGCCTCATCTGAATAACTCGTCCTTATAATGTGTGTCTAGGATCAGGAAATTCTCAAACAAAAGAATATTAATACTGCATTTAACAATTCCGGGTAATGAGTAGGCTTCAGAGATGATACCATCTGTACAATAGCTCATTTTTCACTGGCTCACAGCCAAACTCTCACCAAATTTCATTAGAATCTGTCTAGTAGACCTTGAACCATCCCACTGAGAACACACACTGAAAGCAGTCGTATCACATCAGGAAAATTCATCCTCAGCTAATGTCTGGCTGACCCAGAGGCCGCTCGCTTATTCTTTTAAACATAATCACCGTGAAGGCGAATTACTTGGCACTTTTTATTCGTTTTTCGTAGCAGATAACTGAGACATCGCAGGTGTTTGGGGTCGACAGGAATGTCAAGGCACCTGCCACACGACACCCTGTAGAGAAAGCGGCCTATATTTCTCTTCACTCAGAATTGTTCGGTTTAGTCTCACCGGTAAAATACATGACACATTATCCAGATGGGGAAAAAAAAAAAAAGGTGAAGACAAGTTTGAGGCTGACGCGCGACATTTCTTTTCATTTTGCATCACTTTTAACTTTCGCTTGAACTTTCTGTGTTTTCGAACATTTGACGAAAGTCCCCGTTGCTTAGTTTCCGTCCCAGTTGTGCTTTCTGTCCTCTCCTCTCCTCAGATCAGTCTTCGGGCTTACCTCGGGCCCGGCCCCTCCCATTCCCCTTCCTCCTGGCTTTCGCGGCCTCTCATGTTTTTAACGAGTCAATAAGGGACAACTCGACAAACATTCCAACGCATTAGCATGGACGACCAGGGTTTGGGACTGTGTTAAGCTCAGCAATATAGCCAGTCTGCCGCTGCTTTAATTATGTTTGCTCAGCACCAGCTACGCTAATGGCTAGCTCCATGCCACATCTCCTGCTCGGAGAAAGAGCGAATAAGCCAGGTTTTAGCTGGAAGATGCCACAGAGGATTGTTAGTCGGAGCAACGGGACATACCGGAGGAGTACTGTTGTAATATGAAAAATCTACCGTTTAAATGGAATGGATCCCTCCAACAGCTTATGTGGGAGAATAAGAAAGAGCCACTAAATATTGTACAGTGCCTGGTTCATTTTTCTTGATTCTTACCATCATTTCTTACTGTCTCTAATCTGGCATCAATACATTTCACATGGTTGAAACACAATGTTGTAGGAAACATTTACAGGACTTTTACAGTTGTGCAAAATGTAAGGATTTTATTATTATTATAATTATTATTATTATGGGACCTCTCTGAGTTTGCATGTTCTCTCCGGGTTACTTCATCTTCCTCCCATTGTCCAAAGCCATGCTCTGATTGGTTTATCAGTTAATCCAAATTGTCCAATTATGTGTTTCTTTACGTCCTTACAATGAACTGGGGGCGTGTCCAGGGTCTGCTCCGCCCTTGCTCATAAGTAGGACCCCATAAGCCTATTGAGAATAAAGCAGGTTCAGATAATGAAAAAAATAATGAATTATTTTGGCAGAAATCAAAATAAATAGTACTCCCAAAGTCCAAAAAATTGTATGTAAAAGTACATTGAATTCATGGATCTACAGACAACATCGGTTCTGTGTTGTTTTTTTTCCTCAATGCTAAGGGTGTATAACACTAATGTTTAGCATAGCATGTAGCGATGCATTAAAACTTTGCAGATAAAAAATATGAAATTCAACATTCAATTAATACATAACTCATAACTAAAAATAATATGGTACATATAAATTGACAACATAAACACAAATTTAACAACTAAAATATAGATTAGGAACATCTGAAGTTTAAAAACAATCAAGAATCAACTACTATTCCAGAAATATCATATCTACAAAGCTCACAGAGTATACTGAATTTACTGCAATATAATTTGTAAAAAAAAAAAAAAAAAAAAAAGGATATGTCCATATTTTCTAATAAACAACTTGCAAGCAATATATATATTTTCCTCACATTTCATAAAAAAGATGACATATTGCAGCGTCTTTTTGACAGGTATAAATCTTCAACATCAGTGTTTTGATTGATTCACTCTATATCTAAACTTACAAAATATTGTATATACAGTTATCATGTTCCTACTGTTGGTTGATGTCATGCATTTATAATGTCTCTGCTAACTTTCTTGTAAAATTCACAGACTTTTATGGTGCTACACAATTCCGATTAAATATTACATAAATTGCGGTTGCTTATTAGGTGATGTTGTGCTTTATTTTTGTCCACAAAATCACATTTTGTAAAAACTACTCCTATATTACATAGTGTTTGTTTGGATTATATATTTCCTTGAATTATTACATCATTTGGTGCTTTAAGGCTGTATTATCTTTCATTAAATCACTTAAAGCCACTATTAAAAAAAAAGTCTAAGACACTAAAATTAGGCAATTCCTCTAAACAAAAGTAAAACTGTCTAAAATGAACTGAAATTTTAAAAAAAATAAAAAACAGACTGAACCATCATAAAAACTAATGACGTTTCTAAAGCACTATAACTGGGACCATTCTGGGTAAGTTTATTCAGTAATAGTTAACGTGGAGTAAATTAGAGTGACACAGAAACATATTAAAAGCATTATAAATCCTGAGCAGCATGCACACGCGCAGATCTGTGCTAATGGATGCTAATGGTGTTATTTGAAGGCATTTTGGTTAGGCAGAGCAGAACACTTCCCTCTGCCCGATCACCCATCTTCCCATCTGCTTTTAAAGACTCCAACCAGTGCTGAGTGTCTCCCTAAGGCTGCTGCCACTGCTGATTTTCAATAAGGACGAGGAAAATGCCAAATGCTCTTGACATCATGGTTTTGGCTCATCTCCTTGGTACCAAATCACATCTCCTCCCACCATCATCGTCTCCATCTCCCTGCAGCCTACTCTAAACTTGTTTAACTTTTATATTCGTGCGTTCCATTCACAAACGCGTCGTCCTCGTGGCACTTTTGAAATCTGTGATAAACCTGCAGCGACTTCTGTACAGCGTGTATTTCCGCGTGCCAATTCCCCGCTTAAATGGCATAAAAGCACGGAAATGTACAAGGATTGTTGTAACTCTGCTGGAGATTAACGCAGGTTAATTAAGGTTAACTCACTGAACTAAACTCAGCTGTAATTCTGTGTGTTTTCTCAGGAATGGTTTTTGACTGTGAAATGTGCGTGCTTAGCAGAGTATGGTGCGAGGAAGAATAAAGGAGAAGTGGAAAGGAAAGCAAACTGCCATGTTCAAGGTTAATTAAAAGTTGATATCGTTGTCTACACCTGGCTGTGAAGTTGTCAAATTCAGTAAAAAAAAAAAAAAAGAGAAATCAGACAATTGGCAAAAGGAGGATACATAAAATTAGCATCTCGCAGATGAGTCAGCTGTGTAAAAGTAGAAGATGTGATGGAAACACAGGAGGAGAAAAAAAATGCTTTCCAGTATTTATATTTGAGGGTGGCTGATGAAGTCACAAGTGATTGAAATGGATGATTATATACATTTTCTTACGATAAAAAGTCTGAAATAATCTCCCCAAAGATGTTCAATTTAACCAATTAATCAGATTACATGCGTAGCTTCTGTACATAGTAACTTGGTAGCTCAGTGGTTAACGCCACTGCCTTTGGTACAGAAGATGTCTGGTTCAAGACCCATGTGATCCCTTAAGAAAGGTTCTTTACACAATACATCTTACTGTGCCAGTTCCAATCCTGGTTGTGTCAGGAAGGGCATCCGATGTAAAACTCTGTGCCAAATCAACATGGGAAAAAGCCGAAAGAAATCGTCACATGCTCAACAAAATATGGATGTTTGGATTCCACTTTGTTCATCTGTCAGTTTATTTATTTATTTTTTTCATATTACAGTTTTCATTTTGAAAACCTTTTATCTTCAGATGTGTTGAAATGAGGGATTAAAGGTGTTAGATTAAGGTGGATCTAACAGAAATAATGGAATATAACACTTTTAATTACCTTTTAAGAGAATAAGACTTTTTTTTTATTTGTATTTTTTTCATATTTCTACAAATAGATACTGATAATAGTTACTTGGGAGACAAAATTCCTGTGGGATTTCAGTGGATTGGGATTTTGTTGTTAATCATGTGACTGGGATATAACAGGAAAATTTATGAGCAGGAGTCGTAATAGCAATAGTGGATTATTTTTTATTTTTTAGCTTTTTTTTTTTATCTCTAAATATACAATTCAAGTATGAAATCACCTCTTTTCCAAAAAAAATTTCCTTGTCAGAGCAGGGGTGTCAAACTTATTGTAGTTCAGGGGCCACATTCAGCCAAATTTGATCATAATATATAATAATATAGAAATAATGAGAAATAATAATGATGAAAAAAGTAAATTTACATAATGAAAATGTTTACAACTACAATCTATGCTTTAAAACAATGTGAATAATATGGACAAACTTAAAAAAAACAAGTGTAATTTTAACAATATTATGCTACAGTTTATGATTAACACACATTCAATAACAGGTAATATTGTTAAAACTGTATTTCTCTTGAGACATTTCAGGTTCATTGAAAGGTTTTGTAAAATTATACTTTGTTTTGGTGTAAATACATGAAAATGTTTACAGAGTTATGAGTATTTATTAGATATTATGGTAGTATTTCACCAATTTGACCGACTTTAAATAGAATTGTTCTGTCTATGACCCCAGAATTAAAATGATTGTTAATATATTAGTTTAATTTTAGCATTTCACAAAGTCATCACAAGGGACTGGACCCCTTGGCGGGCCGGATTTGGCCCCCGGGGTTGCATGTTTGACACCCCTGTGTCAGAGGCATGCGGAAAACATCACATTACCTGAAAGTTACTTCACTTCTTAAAAACAAGACACAACATAGTGATGAAATGCAACTTTTTTTATTTATTTTTTTATTTTTTTACTTTCTCTTAACTTTGAATCCATGAGTTTGCAGTGCTTTCTTGTTGTTCCGTCAGTATCCCAGACTGGATTAACCAAACACTGTCTCTAGAAAGTGTCTTCAACTTCACCATATGTTCTCCTACATGTGAGAACTTCTAAATTCCTGCATTTTTCTTGAGCTGACTATCTTTTAAAGCCGTTTTGGATTTGCTGTCAACTGAAAACAGGCCTGTCTTCCGAAGCTCATAAAAACCATACTTCTGGTTCTCACGGGACAGCATATGATGATTTTGTAGAATGTGACACAGGGCTGATATAACCACTGCTTGGATATACAGCAGTAAAACCAACCTTAAACCATCATATATAACAGCAAACAATGACAGGAACCATTTAGCTGCACAATGACCCAGAAGGAAAGTGAATCCAACAGAATGAGGCTCAGATTTTCTATGCGTTTAGCAGTTTTTGAAAACAGCTGTAATGTGCCTGCTTTCATCTTTAGGATTATAGAAAGATCACCAGCGCTCACGTTCTTTTGTGACTGAAACGGCACAATGGAAAACCATTCAGTTATGTAGTTGTGCAGTCTGTCTGCACCGTCAAAACAAATTTGGTCTGAGCGGATGAACCTGTCATTCAGTCATCTGTGTTTCCACTTCTTCTTTACAGTCAAACCGCAGCTGTTAACCTCCTTAACTATCCACCGCGATTACATTCTGACGAAAAACAAATAGTTTACTCGGCGCTTTTCTCGCGCGCTTCGTTGTGTGTTTGTGAAGGAAGACAAACATCTTGTCGGAGTGAAGAAACAGAGGTGAGGAAAATCTCTGAAGCTGTGAAACCACGGTTCAGTTGTGAGTTTGGGGATAATCAGTAGTGTGAAGCTGCTTTTAGAATAATACCTTTAATACGATCATGCAAACGGGATATAGATAATTAAAGATGCAATGGAGGTGTTATTCCAAACTGTAAAAACAAGTGCTTCCAGGTACAACAAAAATAATAATAATGAGTTGTACTTATTATTTATAACGCACTTTTCAATCTCAGAGTGCTCCAATAGAAAAGGACCCCCCCCCCCCCCCCCAAAAAAAAAGAAAACAGAAACAGTTTTAAGTCTTAAAACTACCTAAATAAGTATGTTTTCAATCCAGTTTTAAAAGCGTCCAGGCATTTCTCTCAGCTCCACTGGGAGGGTGTTGAAAAGCTGATGTGCACCCAGACCCCCCACCCCAACAAAAAGCCCCGCCCCTCACATGTATTGTAGCTAATTTCAGCATCAATTCAGCTGATGTCATCATGTCTATGCATGTGCTGATGTCAGCATATCAATTACCTCTATATACGTGCCAATTTTGAGGTAAATTGAAACAAAATTGATGTTTTTTTTAGACGTGAACTGTCATCCATTATAACTAAATGGGAGACTAAAACAGATTTTAATAGTTCAGAAGATATTTGACCGGATTTTCCCAAAGTGGAACCACAACTATTCTGGGTCACTGGCAATCTGTAATTCATCCAAACAAACTAACTGAACTGAAAACAATACTAATGAAGTCATGACGGTGACCTGCCATGTTGTGTTTGTGACACCGTTCAGAGGCAGATTCCCAGATTCAAGACCACGATTCATTCTTGTCAAACCAGAGAAATTATAATCAACTGGATTTTAATCAGGAAATACACAGGATTTCTTTCCCCTTTTGTGTGAGTGAAGCATAAAGACACGTTAAACCCACGGCTTAACTTAAATCCTTAACTTCATCTGTCTCTGAGCCCAGTGTGACATCTGTATTAAAGTAAACTCTGAAAAGAGTGAGAGGGCAGCTACGCTATACAGTAGTCAAACAGAAAACTTGTGACTGTCAGCACATGCAGAGTATTAGCTGAATGCCCGATCAAAAGTCATGTGAGAACGTGAGCATATTACACTGTGATGTGTTCATATTCTGTTGTTTGGCATCAGCTGAAACAATACAAGAGTGAAAAATCATAAAAACAATGCTAGAAATAATAATAATAAACCAGTTAAATGAATTAAAAACTTAATTGAATTAGTTTGGAATCCAGTTAATTCTATTCAAAGCGGATATTTATTGTAAATAATCATTTTATAGATGAGCTCCTCACGTAAATATTTACCCAACTAAACTCTAAATATAACGCAGAACTAGAAAAGAACTCGGAGAGTGCAGAACTCCGCCAACCGCAACGGTAGGTCAAATCCGTTGACATACTCCAGATGAATCGTCTCAGCTACATGATGGTGTTTGTTAGAAATTTCTACCTCTAATATTAAAGGCGCAGTAGGCGTAAACATAAGGGCACCCCCATTTTTTTTTTTTTTTTAATATAAATTGCGATAAAATCCGTATTCTGGATCAGATCCGGATCAGCCTTTGGAATTTGACAGAGGACCCCATTGTCAATCCTTGAGTTTTGGGCGATAATTAACCGAGATATTGAGAAACAAAATTTTTGGCCCCATTTACCACAATGTTGACGAAAATTTCAAAGTGATAAAGAATCCAGGATTTCTTCCGGATCACCCCCAAAAGTTGCCATTTCCAACAAATTTAATCGAAATCCATCCATAACTTTAACAAACAGACAAACAAACCCTGGCAAAAACACAACCTCCTTGGCCGAGGTAATGATTAGTTTGAGATACAAAGAACAGGAGAATTCAGTTTGTATCTAATTTGTACCAGTCAGTATCGTGATAGAAATAGATCCACCGCCGCAAACACAAACCAGGTAGATTTACAAATCATTTTCATGTCGGTGGATAAATTAAAACACGCTTCGACTCCTGCTCGGCTTCACGACGACTATCCCGAGCACGACTGGCATCAAAGGGAGGTTGTGACTGCTGACACGCAGAGGCCCGAGTGGGCAGAAAACGGCGCCGCTCTACTTAAGAGGCTGGAAACCTCTTGCTTTTCATTTCACCGTCCATGTTAGAGCAGCCACTCAGCCTGTGTGAAAGACATGTCTCAAGCCTCGAAGGAGCAGCGTGGAGCCTATTTTCATGCAATTCATGTGGATTTCAGCTGAAACACACAGTTAAAGGATCGTGAGGCATATTGACTCTCACACCAGTAACCCTTCTTAACATGCAGGACTGCGTATCTGGGTACATGGAAACTGATACTGACACCTTCCAGATCAGTTATTAAATGCAGGGTGTGGTTTGTTGAGGGTGGGGGGAGGGGGGCGACCCTGGCAATGATTAAAAACCAATTGAAATATGTGAAAGAATGTCATAGAGGATGCAGTACGAGACAGAAAAATACATTTATTTATGACGGGACTAACGATTTAACAATGTCACACATATGACACCCATATTGGATTGCTGAACTTTTCATATTTATATATTAGTTTTCTTCAGGGACCTGCACAGGTTCAGGTAAAAAATTATGAAACGGGTGAAAAATGTTGCGCTGTGTCTTATGTCGGCCTGGGTCGGGTCGGAAGAACCAGAGCGCCGCTGGTATCAACATTTCACAAGTCTTATCATTCAGTTATGTTTATTGTCAGTGTTGTAATTTTGGACCTCAAAGGATTAATATGTAATAATGTATGAAAGGTAAGACAGATCTGAAGAACTGAAATCTGGTATTGTAGTTCCAGCCTTAGCACATAAATATGGTTTCACAGTACCTTGTCCAATACTGTGTCTAAATAAGTACTGAAATTTCCGGATTATAGAGCGCACCTGATTATAAGCCTCACCCAGTACATTTTTAAAAATCCATTTTGTACACACATAAGCCGCACCTGTCTATAAGCCACATGTGCCCACTCTTACCTTTTCTGCTCGAGCGCCCCTAGCGGCGCATAAATTAGCCGCATCATTGCATAAGCCGCAGGGTTGAAAGCGCGTGACAAAAGTCGCGGCTTATAGTCAGGAAATTACGGTATTATATGAGAACATGTGAGCCAAGATATAATATACAGCCCACTCGTAAAAATGACCAAGAGTCATTTGAGCTTGCGTTATCCATTAGGCTTCCTACAATCAGTAACATCAGTCCCCTCACCTGCTCTTTGTTCCCTTCTCACCACCTCCCTCTTGTTTTCCCGTCTCTTGTTCGCTCACTGTCACTTTCTCCTCGTTTTCGCAGCAGCGGTTCACTCAGCCAACAGGTAGACCCAGAGCCGCTGACAGGTTTGATACAGATGTGATGACACACTGTAGCCGGGGGCACAAAGCTGAGAATTGATTCTCCTCCTCTTTCTTTCTCCGGTCTCCTCCTTGCCTATTGCTCTGCCGTCTCACCTCTTCTGTTCCGTCCGTCCGCTCCGTTCCACTCTTTGTGTCTCTCTTCACATGTCATTTTCCGCTGGAGGATGTCTGTTGTTCCTTATTACACCCCTCTCACATTAATTGAGGGCAGAGGATGTGCAGATTGAGCCTTGATTGCTACCTTCCCCTTTGCATTTGTGCTGTCCTCCCTTCCTGTCCCCTGACACACAAACATACATACAACACACCGACTGCAAACAACGTTCGGGCTCATTCTGTCAACATCAAACACACCGCAAGAGTGGGCACTGACACAGTTACGTGGGTTTTTGGCATCGACACACTCCAGATTACAGCTCTATTAGGAAGCGATTTCATTATCTCCCACAACAATGGCTGAATCTGCTGCTTTTCCTTCTCACTGCCCTAATCCTCTTTGTTTCTGTGGCCTTTTTCTGAGGTCACATGGTCTTGTATCTGATAAGTTTATAATGACTCCTAATGAGCCATTATTTATTCCTGGCTAATCAGCTGCGTATCGAGTGTGAAGGGATTGCTGACAGGCCTGATTCTGAAAGTCTCATTTTTCACGCCGCACAACAAAAGAAGATGACTCTTTCACTTGGAGTGTTTTCGGACAGTGAGGAATGAGAGTTTGCACCCAATAAGGATGAAATGGACTGTGTGTGCTCAACCATCTTGCCTAGTGTTCACATCATAATAGTAATTTATATAGGTCCTTATTTACCATTTTGTAAGATAAATGCGCATCAAAATAAAAACTGATAATGCATTAACCTATTCATCCACCCCCGACACTCCTTCTATTGGGTAACAAATAGAAGAAGGTTAAGGCCAAAAAACTGCATTTGTTTATGCCTTTAACCCGAACCCTAACCTCAGATGAAAAAAATCAAATATTCAAGCATATGTAAGATGATGGTTCGCTTTTTATGCCCACTCTTTTTATTGTTTTAGCACATTTTTTAACTTTCTAGTTTACTTTTTTACGTGAAATTCATAAAATTGCTGTTGTGTATTAAATACAGAATAGAAATAAACATGTCTTGCTTTTTTGCATACATATTTTTACTGGGAATACGTATGCTGTGCATGCTTAAAGATGTAGCTTCATAATTAGAAAGTCACTTCAACTCTCAAGTATAGGAGGCAGTAGTGTCCTTGAAAGCAACCACTGCTGCCAAAGAATTAAGGCTTGGCCCACCCGTCACACCGCACTGAACAAAAGTGTCTGTTTTTGCACAGATCTGTCTTATAGTATCATCAGTTGTCCATCTATCCAAAAAAAAAAAAAAGAAAAAGAAAAGAAAAGAAAGAATAACACTGTGTATTATTATATTTACTTGCTCACTGGAGTACACCCTCTAATGCACTAACTTATGTTAGTTGAGGGGTCACATACAGCTTAATATGATCTAAAGTGGGCCGGACCTGTCAAATAATAGGATAAGAACGCATGAATAATGTCAACTCCATAGTTTTCTGTGTTTAGAGTGAAAAAAATAAGATTTTATCATAAAAAAATTATGAACAATCTGACATTTTTTTTGGAAAAATGAGTGCAATTGTAACAATATTATGCCTTAGTTTATAATTTACACACTTGGATCACAGTGGATCTATAAATGCATTTTTAATAACAGATTATTAGAATTCTACAGACTTCTATCTTTCTTGTTTCTTTCTTCACACTTCTTTTTTACACTAAAACAAATTATTCATTATTTATAGGTTATTCTGATAGTATTTTACTGGTCTGTTGAACTGACCTAAAATTATTTTAATTTAACTGCTAATATCTTCATTGTCAGTTTTGCATTTTACAAATTGACCTTTTGGCGGCCCAGATTTGGCCCCCGGGCCGCATGTTTGACACCTGTGCTCTAATAGTAACGCAGTGGTATTACAACCAAGATGGACTGTTGATCATGGAATATTTCAGAGTAGACATATTACAAATAGCTCGTTAAAACTGTAAAAAATAAAAGCAGCAGGTGAAGAGTTGTGACAATCTGCCAAAAACCAAATACTGTATATTATATTGTGCTTTGATTGGCTACCCACTGGGATGATGAAAAAAAACAATTACTTATTTTCCAAGAACTAAATAAATGTGAATATTTCAGTTTTAAGAGAAAATAGGTGATATAGTGTTTATGTTAGACCTAGTTTTAGGGTGAACACCACAACATTTTTCCCTCTATAGCTGACTTTTCTTAAGGGATTTATCACAACATATTCTAATATTATATTATCCAATGTATTTTTTGTTTTTTTTTTATGTGTAAATGAGATATTTTCCCATATTTAATTAATTTACCTTGTAGATGTTCATAAAAGCTCAGACTAAAGTCCAGAGTTATTATATCAAAACAGAGAAAACTGAAGAAAAAGTGACTTTTTCAGCAAAGATATCCTTGACTACATGCAAAAACAAGCATCACCATCCACCGTCATTTATTCAATTCTATGGGTTTTACTGTTGAATTAATGTTGGAGAAGATGACAGTGTTTCCACGGTAACTACAGAGCCTCTGAACATCCATATGGGTCATATCTGATGACCATGAAAAGATGATAAACTGCATTTTACAGCAATTATTTACATGCATTAATATGATTAGTGGATCAACAAGTATTAAACATTTTAGATCAGTAGATGATTTTGGTCAACAGGGGATTTTTGGGTGTTTTGGGATTAAAAATAAATAAATTATTCATTACCTCCACCAAGGAGGTTATGTTTTCACCTGCGTCTGTTGGTTTGTTTGTTACATTGTTAGCAGGATTACGCAAGAACTACTGACCCAATTTCCATCAAATTTGGTGAAGGGGTAGAGTGTGGGGCTGGGAAGAACTTATGAACGTTTGGGGTGATCCGGAAGAAATCCTGGATTCTGGATCACTTTGAAATGTTCATTAACATTGGGGTCAATGGGGCCAAACATTTTGTTTCTCAGTATCTGGGTTAATTATTGACCAAATCTAATGAAATTTTCAGGAAATGTTCACTCTGAGACAAGGAACAGATGATTA
>JAPSES010000124.1:1460433-1476260 GCA_029822895.1 Maxillicosta whitleyi | reverse complement strand
TCCTGGATCCAGACTGTGATCCGGATCACCTCCAAAATTTAATCATCTGTTCCTTGTCTCAGAGCGAACATTTCATGAAAACTTCATTAAAATCTGTTCATAACTTTTTGGTAACTAACAAACCCTGGCAAAAACATAACCTCCTTGGCGGACATAATTAAAGAATATGTTTTTACTGTCTGTCAAAAGCACAAGGTAAAGCCACATTTAACTTGAATACAAGCATGTTTTTTTTTTTTTTTTTTTATGCTGCCTCAAATCAGCACTTCCTCAATTCACTGAAATGTGAAGGCAACGTCAGGCATAATGGTTCAGTTTGCAGTGCATGGCTAAACATTTATTTTGCCTGTCTGGTCTAGAGGAATGTGGGTTGTCCATTTAAAGTCCTTAGTGACCACGGATCATCAGGCTGGACTGCACTATCTCCACTCCAACTACCATTCACCTTCTGCACCTAATTGACCTGCTCATTGGGCCAGTATGCTTGAGCTCAACTCCAACATCCTCACCATGGGAGACCACAAATCCAAAAATCTAGAGGTTAGTCAAGCTTTTGACCCAGTAATGCACTCTTGGTTATTCCAGACCCTCTGCTATTAGCAGGGTCAGTAAAATAAACAAGTAAAGTTTTGTCTGGCCTTATTGCTGAACTTTATGAATCCGCTGTGGATCTGCTCACCACCAGAGCTAAGAATGTCAGCGTGTTTGCAGAGGGCTGAGCACAGAGAGCCGCTTGTTTCAGTCATTGTTTATGCTCGGCTCATACAAAATTACCATAGAAGCAGCAATCTGTATACTATTTTCAACACACAAACAAGATTCTTGAATCAATTTTAGCATGAAAACACAACATCCATCTCATCCATTAGGTTTCTTTGGCAGCTTTGCCCTTTTTGGATAAAGGGCACATTGTAAATAAGAATTTGTTAATTAATTTGAGCTTCCCCCATCCATGGTTTTAGACTGAATCAACAATCCTCTTGGTGTAAAGATGTTTCCCAAAATTGATTCTTTTTCCATGTGAGATAAAAGCTGAAGGATTAGGAGTCTGTAATACATGCATATGAACAAACATTTGTGAAAAGTTAGGGGGGGGCTGTGTATTTTTAAAACATTTTCCATTCATGACAATAAATCTTAATCTACAGTGAGTTTATAAATTATTTCCTGGAGCTGTAAAGTATAATTTAGAGAATTGTTATGGATAATTTTGGTACTTGAACTATGCCACTGAATTTGTAGAAATACTTTAATCATTTTTACTGTTAATCATCATTTCCACTCTCCTGTCCTATTCCCTCATGGTCAATGTGGTCACACATAGAGAAACTGAATTGAATCCTATTTCAGCACCATGGATAGCACCACTCAGGTACATGCAGCAGGCACAGGTTTACATTACATTACATTGATATTTCTCATACTACTATTTACTTTGCTATATTTTTGTTGTGGGTATATTATATTTGCTTATTTATTAGAAACAACATCTTGGAATTATTGCACAATTACCTTTGATTCTACAATGTATACACAAGACAGTATTCATTTGGATTAAATTTGTTTCCTCTTTTTATTCCTATTTATACACAGTCCCACTTACTCTTTATCTGTCGAGAACAAATCACATTGTTATCATTTCATGAGAGGAGGTAAAATATTTTGTGGGCAATGGTGTGTTATGGCTTCAGCTAGTATGTCATTAAAGATAGTAAAATTAAAATGAAGGGGAAAAAAAGGTTAGAATGAAATCTTTTATATGCAGTTTAACAACATTGCTGTCCTTGTCAATTGTATGAATTACGTGAAGTATATGAATTTCACCTTTACTGTTTTAACTCATAAAGACCCATAAAACAGTCCAAACCAAAAACTAGATGTTTTTGGTTTTGATCTAAAATGTTTAATATCTATTAATTCCCTCACCGTCAAACACAGGTTGTTGTTTGTTCATGGTCATCAGATATAACCCATTTGGATGTTCAGAGGCTCTGCCGTTACCGTAGAAACACCATTATCTTATACAACATTGATTCAACAATAAAACTCCTGGAGTTGGACCAATGACAGTAGATGGAGACATTTGTTAAATGTTCAGTTAATCTTACATTTACTGAAAAAAAGGTCACTTTTTCTTGAGTTTTCTCTGTTTTTGATATAATAACCTACAACTGTAACCTGAGCTTTTTTGAACATTGACATGAACGGTAAATTAAATAGAGGAAAATACCTGATTTACTTTTAAAAAAACACAAAATACAGAAAATATTACAATAAATGGTGATAAATCACTTAAGAAAGGTTAAATATAGGAGGAAAAATTCATTTGGGTCCTGCCACTGGGTCATTATGGGTTAAGGCAGAAAGTCATAAAACACATTAATTCATAATCACTGTTTGGATCTGCTGGCATTACATTTGGAGAAGAGAGAGCACATGTTTACCTCCTTATTAACACAATTCCCAGTGACAGGTGGGACCTGAACATGCTATGTGTGAGTGAGTGTAATGGACAGCATGGTTCTAGTCAGAAAAAACATACCAGCATCAATAAACGGAATTTATATGCTTGAAGGGATGTGAGTCCATTTGCAGCTGGTTCTCAAATGGGACAAGTTTTCTATTCCCATCCTTAATCATTATGTTGTGGATGACTGTAGTCCCTACATGGGATAAATATGATTCAACAGAGGCAGGAATACATAGACCAGAGGCAAATCAAACCCAGCTTATAACATTATAAGTCGATTTTTAGAAATTCTGTGAAATTGATGTGACTATGAATCATCCTCAGATTTGATTATTTAAAAAATGTCACTTCATTGTAAGAGAAATTAAAGTACTGCCAAGCTTTTACAGTGAAACATATTTAGCACAACGTATCCAGTCTGACTCAGGTTATTGATTTTCGGCTAAATATCACAGCATTTCATTTCAGTGTGGTCAGACCATGTGCTGCTTTTGATGTGCTGTGGTCTCGTCATTTTCCACACATCTATGAACAGAAGCGAGTTAAAATGATTGTGGTTGCAATCGATTTGCTGCATTGAAACCTACGTTAACACCACCGGCTTTCCGCAGTCATACACAAGCTGTGTCTCATTGATTTACATAACACACACGGCCGAGCTCGAGTAATACCAGTATAATAAACCACTGTACACGTATAGAATGGCAGTACATGTCTGCGTCATGTTATTTCCCGTATTTGACTGATAGATCTCAGCAGTGAGGAAGAAAATTCCCATTAGATGTTGTAAGCTGCGGGCGAGGCTGCTGCTGCTGCTGCTGCTTGTTTGGAAGGAGTGATACTCTTCCAGAAGCCTTTCCAGAGGGGAAGGAAGCTGCCATGAGAGAAGAATGCATGGGACAAGACCCAGTTTCTATGGAAACAAAAGAAATCTAAAAAGAGGAATTGAGGGTGGGAAAAAAAAGGATGTGAGAGAAAGAGGAGGAGGATATATTGGAATGTTTTTGGAGATCATGAAAGGATGTAGCATACATGAAATCTGGGCCTCCCCTGTGTTCACCATTTTTACTTATTCATCAATTGTATGCAAGGCACAGCGAGCCTCGTAGCTGCAGCCCATGGCTCCTTTCATATTGAGTATTTGCAGAGCTAATGTGGTCCTAACCTGCTCCTACTTATGATTTGACCCATATTTTGTGCACACAAATTCATCATTATGCTCCACAGAAGTGATGTTTTGTAATGTTAAAAAGCAGGGACTTATATTCCTCCTCCGTTCCCCGTGATCAAGGAGCTTATGCACAACAAGCGTACACAAACATTCAACCCAGCCTCAGCCAAACTGCACTATTCAAGCTGTCATTCACCACACCTCCAGGCTGCATGTAAACAGAACTTCTTAAATGTAAAAGAAGAATAAGAAAAAGAAAAAGTGAAGAAGGATTCCAGGCAACAATGGCGGAAAGAGCAGGCTGAGTATGAATAATTAAACAGCCCGGGCCGTTGATAACGATGGCAAATCCACAGCTCATTAACGCTGAGAAGTGAGACGAGGTTTGACTGGAAAACTGAAATCACACTTTCATTTCCATTGATAGTGTTTTGCTCCTGTAGTATAACCAATAGTCAATACATTTCCGTGGAAACAGCCAACAGTCACAGCAACTGTTACCTCTGTGATGTTCACAAATGAGCACACCTTTTCTTGCTGTTGCACAAAACATTTCTCAGCTCCGTGGAAGATGGAGTGCTGTTCTAGTGCTGTCAAACATGTTATCACATGGAGACTGCAGAATTGTAGACTAATATTCCTAATAGTATTTTATTACTTTACAATCAGCCGTTACCACCATGTTGCACAATACTGACTCATTAAAAATATTCAATTAACACAGCTGGGCTTAGTTTAGTCCCTGTGGTGGCTGACCTCAGACCAGGATCTATTGTACATTAAGCACTATAAATAGTTTAACTCCATGTCTCTGTAGTGTGGTAGTAATGTCACTTTTTTTTTTTTTTTTGAGTAGCAAAGCTCTATTATCGATCAAGTAGCACAATAGTTTTCGCACAAGCATCATTTCTCTCAAGCACAAAGGCACAGCGGAGTTTTCTGCTGCAGTCTGAAATAAAACAAAAGGCTGAGTGTGTGACGCTGCCATAAATGCATAGCTGATAGCTGGAGCAATTCCATTCGACAGTGATATCACATCACCAGTCTGTCGCAGTACTGTAAAGGTACGCTGAATAGTTTCTAGGAAGTTAGAAAGATTCACCATTATAAGCTCCTGCAGAATATTGGTCTTGTTTTTCATGTTTTCCGGAATATTGTATTGAAATTCAACCTCTTTATTTGTTTTTATTCATCATGTGTGTAAGAAGTGGTTGTCCCTTATAATAATAATAATAATTTCAAAAGGCACTTGATCATACGGACCTGTGTTTGTTATTTCTGTTATTACCTTCTGTAGTTGTAAAAAAAACAAAAAAAAAAAACAATGTTCTTTTGTAGTGGTGGTAATTTATTTGTCCATTTAACACTACATGATGCATACATACATACAGTTTGGATTTCCATATCAAACATGGGCTGAAGCAACAGCTTATTTATGTCACGTCGGCCCCCAGTCTATAGTCTTTGTCTTGTCTCTTCCTGTTTTATTTTGTAGTTTACCTCCTGTGTGCTGTTTGTTCCCTTAACTTCCTGTTCAACGTCTTTCCCACCTGTGTTATTACCTGACCCCGCCCTAATGTTTCACACCTGTGTCTTGTTTCCCCCCATGCCCCAGTGTATATTATCCCTGTCTTGTCGGTGTCTCATTGCTTGTTCGTCACGTCAGTTGTGGTCTCTTCATCAGTGTCTTAGTCTGTTTTATTGTCTGTATCTTAGCCTGTGTTTCTGACCTCTGTGTTTTTTACCGTTTTTGGATTTTGGACTTCTGTCTCAGCTTGCTCCCTACCGGTATCTCAGCCCAGGTGATCCTCTCTTTTTTGGATTTTAGGACTTTTGGATTTTGACCTCCGTCTCTGCTAGCCCCAGTCTGTAGCTCTGCCTGTTCATTTTAATAAACTGTGTTGCTTTAAACCCACTGTTGCCTTCCTACTCTGGATTTGTACCAGTACCAATTGTGACAATTTATGCCTATGGCCTATAAATTGCAGAAACAAAACAGGATAACAAGATGGTGCAGCTTTAAACAATAATATTAACAAAACAACCAAAAAAAAAAGTCTTCTTCGTACTGGCAATTGTCTTACTGTATCCTAATGTTTTATATTTATTGAATACCTTAGATTTAAACATCCCTTTAAATGTAGTCACAGGTGTGCATGTTTTTAATTCTTTATCCAGATTGTTCCATTTACAGATGTACATTTGCCTTTTGTGTTGGTTCTTGCCTTTTGATTTCTTGAACGTACAGCTCTAAGGTTCTATAGGGACCGTCTGACTGAGAACAGCTCGGGTGTTGTGTGTCTGTATTGATTCTACATTTATTCTGTTGTTTTACATTTAGGTCTTTATTATTACAAGCTTCCGTTTTTCAATCAGCTTGTAATTAGTCATAATTATCCCAGGAAATAATGCAAATAATTAGTAAACTTAGTTGTAGTTCATCGACACTTCTAACATATAAATCCCTAGCACGTTTTTTAGATGAGTGCTTTCTTTTAATGCGTTCCACAAGTCCTGGTGCTGCAGTTCATTTCCTATGCTAATGAAATGAAGAGATTCAGACTTGTTTGTGCCGTTATGACTAACCAATTGTTGCACAACACCAGTGTCGCCCAGGATGCCCATTGTCTCCAGGCCACTGTGGTGCAGCTTCAAGAGCCTATGTTGTCCCTCCCCACATGGCTTGACAACAAGTACTATTATCAGCAGCAACAACACCAACAGGAGGGGTAAAAAGCAAGGAAAGCCACTAGAGAGAAGAGGGGAGGGGGGGGGTATTTGCATTTTGCACAAACCCAGCAGGGACTCCATGCTTGTATGGGCTTTTGCCAGCAATTGTGAGGAAATAGACTCCACTCAGCTGTCAACACAAAAGGCTCGTCACAAGCAGCTAATTCAACATCCAACCACCAGTCAAAATATACAATTAAATGCAGTGGGAAATTGAAAAAACAAACGTAAAAGCCCCGACAAGTGCTCTTAATGCTTAATTCATTGTATGTGTGATTGTGTAATATGACATTACATGGTACTTTAAAGCAACACTACGGAGTTTTTCAGCCTTCAAGCTATATTTTCAAGGTTATTTTGGTGGTATAACAACTCACAGTAGGTTCAGTTACACTTCTGTCTTCGCTCCGGGGCATCTATATATCGTCTGCACTGGCACTATGCAACTTCTGGGTTTGGGTTGTAACCCTACACAAAAAGTACTACAAAATGAGACTGCTTTACGGCATACGTCACTACCGCCTTCAAAAGACGAGGCAGGTAAACGAAGTTACGAGTGAAGGAAATGTCCAAATAGGCTAAAGGTCATGGTTAAAGTGACAAGAAAAGCAAAGAGGGTAAGGAAGAGATAATGAAAAGAACATGAGAGTGATCAAATTTGAGGTCAAATTAGTGTTCGCTGAAGGAGGGGGAGGGATGTTGTATCAATGGAGACCTGGCAGGGGGTTACCGTTGGACTATTAAGTGTAAAATCACTGTTTTAGGCTAATGTAAAGTGAATTTACAACATTACAAAATGATCTTTGATTTCTTTTTGTATTATGTAATAAATATGATGACCACACAAACTGCATTATATTATAGTTAATGTTCACACAATGAATGAGCAATCGGTTATAGGCTGTTAAATAGATCTGTTCATTTCGAATATTTTTAAAAATAAAACAATAATGTTTGTATAAAATGCTGTAAGGCTCCTTTACCTGATTGAATGCACATTTCTTGCCTCTGGAAGTTTGTTGGCACCAATGGCTTGTCAACAAATGTGCGAGTATTACTGAGATACACATTTTTTCTTGACTTTAAAGGGACCCCACCAGTAGAAATTCCATGATGTTGCTTTAATATGAACCTTTTACACAGAATAAATGTGAACAGTATGTCTGTTTCATTCAGTTTTTTTTTTTCCCACCAGAACATGTAGCTCGTGAAATTAGTTAAAATGCTGTTAATTTATTTGACTCTCACACTATTAATACATGTACCTTTAGGCCAATGTATTCTTCACCTACTCCTGGAAATGTCTAAGTGTCTCCACAAGTTGTGTTCTTGATAATATGATGTGAAAACACACAAGAGTACTTTGCTTCTTCATTTTTCACCATTCACTGTTTCTGTAATGGTTAAGGTGGAAAAGGGGTAACAGATTGTGAAGGCATGGAAAAGCAACAAAACTGAAGAAAATATGTTAACTGCATTCAAAGTTCGATATTGATTTACAATAAAAAGACAAAGAAAGGCAGTTCTGGGACAAGAAGTTTAGTCTAGAGGTGGAAAATGGTCAATATCCCCATTTGTAAGACGTCTGCAGCTGAGACACAGTTCCAAGTTGTTGCAGTCACATAAATATGGTAACAACAGAAGTAGGTCACCTGCTTGTTACCTATTTCCTTAACAAATACTGACACATTTATCAACAAGATGCAAAAAATACATTTTGTAAACAGTGTGAACTATATACATACATCCATACATGCATGGCTCCTCTTAATAAGACATGGACTTTATGGAAAACATGATTTGTACATGTGTGAGTCTCTCAAAAATATTATTTTTGCATTTCTATTTTGTCCTATTTTTCAGATATTTCATCACCACCATGATCATGGGTATAATTAAAGTATTATTTATGAAGGTTACATACTTTAGTGTGATTCATCCCTGCATGCTGTTCTTGCCAGCTGCGGTGGTGTATAAACATCATTCAATTTAACTCACTGAAAGATCAGAATAATATAAAATAAATCAAATATTTCCATTGCACATTTTATTTGCTATCCTGTAGTTTCTTCATGAAGATCCACATTAGCATTTACATAGCTGCAGCCAGAGTTCACAGAGTTCGGAAGCTGACAAAAAAAATGTTGCACATCCACACTGACATTAATATACAGAACATTATATTGCACATCTGCTATGAATAAAATAACTTAAGGAACACAGTTTTGTGAACACAAAGCCATAGAAGTCACACCTGCCGTAGAATAGTGATAAACTGCTGTAATCTTCTCCTGAACCATGGAGTAGGGTGTGTATTATGATTTAGGAGTGACTGTATACTGAATTGGAGTTTTAGTCATAAAATGTCCTGCTGTGTGTGTTGCTGAATATTTGTGTTTTTTTTGTGTTTAAAAAAATACTTCTATTTATTCCTATTTATCAAAAGCTGCTTATCGTCTGTTCATAATGATAATGATAATAACAGATTACATTTCTGTAGTGCTTTTCAAGGCACCCAAAGTCCATTATTCATTGGCTCTCACATTCTCACTCTGATGCTGGTAAACTACGGTTGTACCACAGCCGACCTGGGGCGGGCTGATGGAAGGGTGGCTGCCAGTTCACGCCAAACCACCCCTCTGACCACCACCAAACATTCACACGCATTCATACACCAGTGTGAGTGAATGGGATTGAAACTACCAACCCTTCAGTTATTGGATGAGCAGACAGATAACACCTGAGTCACCATACGTCAATCAGTGAGCGTTTTGTCTGACGGCAGCTTTTCAGCAGCACAGCGGTCAGATTCTCAGGTTCTGAACCAGTCGTCTCTGTAGCACAGCAGCGTCCCAACGGTTTCCTGCCAGGTACCGCGTCCTCACAACAGCAGCTACAGTCGAGCCTTAATGGGAGACACTTATCATGCGACAGGTTGATATAGTGACAACCCCCACTGGCTTCTGACGCTACGACCCCACAGTACAGCGGCCTGATGTGTCCACCTCCCCACCACCCTGCTGCTCTGCTCATACTCACTCGGTGCCACTGATGACATACATGTCACCTTTTGTTACGGATGACATGAAGCAAAAATGGCCAAAATGGATGTGAAGTGTTTTAAGATGTGTCTGTGTCAGCTCGGTGCCGACACCTTGGGCTGTGTTTGTGTGTATTTTCTTGCTGGGCATCAGTCAGGGTGTATCCACTGAATGTACCCTGCACTGTCCTCTGCAAAAGGAGGCAGAGGACTAGTGAATGTGGGAACCCATCAAAGTTTAATATCCTTGCCCAGGATCAAACAGACCCTGATATATGGCCTGAGAGTGTGTGTCATTAACTCGAATGAGCAGAGACGAGAATCGTGGGGGCATTTTACGAGCCCATCCGACCCCCTCCTCCTTCCCTTCTGATTTAGAAAGCTGACATGAGTCAGTTGGCTTTGGGAGTCCATTAAAACTGGAGTACCTGCACCATAGCTGAGCGCTGATATCACTCTTGTTTTTGTAGATTTTTCCACCGACACTGGGTAGGAAGCGGCAGTAATTGTCGCTTCAGTTTGATGCATTTCTGTTGACTCTTCGCCACTTTATTTGCATACAAACACAGCGAAGTCTGTACATCTGTGCGATGGCAGCACTTATGACATGGGCTGTCACTTTGCTCATGTCCCAAAAGTTTTTTTTTACCACATGCTCATTTATATTCATTTCCTTTTCAGTATTTTCCCCAGATTCAGTTTAATCAAATTCAGCTTCTCATGTGAACATTATTGAAGGCATTTCATTTGCCAATTAGCCAGCTGCTCCCCAGTTAAATAATGAATATGCTAATTCTAAAGCTGGGGGATATGTTGTCTTTTGAGTTACAGCAGCGACAATTATCCGAGTCAGGGACACTCACAGTGGTGTATTGCAAGTATATGTTGTGTGTGTTTGATTGCGGTGATGTTCATTTTGTCACATACTTTATGCATGTGTCCCTGTGTGTATCATGCAAGGTGTGTGTGTGAATATGATTAGTAGGCTTACATTGATTTTATGAATATCACGTATTTGTTTGTACAAATCAGGAATGTGCCGTGGGGCTGTGTATGTTAACTTATGACGTTAAGTTGGCGTTATTATGAACTTGTTGCATAAAACATGTGACATAAAGAGTATATCTGTGTATTCTGAGTGAGTGTTAGTTTTAGAGGAATGCTTCCTTCCTTGCATATTGATTTGTTTGCCTACCTTTATCACAGTGGGGTACTGACTGCATGTTCCTGACAGTTCTAATTGAAAGCCATGCAGAGCAGAGCCGATGTATGCAGATACACACCCAGCTATCATCCATCAGGGAAAGGGAGGGGGGGATGTGTACTTGCCCATGAGCTTGGTGACAGACTCCTCTTTAATGTGCTCACTACAATATTCAGTGCCACAATACTGTTCAGAGCTATCAGACATATTGTGGTGTACCTGCAGACTGAGTGATCTATCAGATTATTAACTGCAGCTGTCACAAAAAGTATGTGACAGCTAAAATGCCAGAGCTGAGTTTCCGTATGTCTGTTCATTCATCCATCCTTGATTTATGATCACAGAGCTACTATCAGGTAAAAGGTTTAATCCATCTGTATCATTTACCTTTTAACTCAAAAATCAAAAATCAAAAATCGTTGCGCTTTTGTTTATTGAAGAAGATAATCTCATTTCGGGTCAAAAACAAATTAACGAAACTTGAAAACCGCAATTTTTTTTCGGCTTTCAAAACATATTTAATAGCTATAAAAGCCGATTGAAAATTTAGACAAATGTTTAATTTCATTATTAATGTCTCAAATTCACGTCAAGTGTGATTAGGTAAAATGACAGGGATAAAATAGGACTTAAGTGTTTATGTATTTTCATATTAAAATAAAAAATTCTAATTGCGCATTCATAATTACACATGTCATCGCAACCAAAACATAACCTTCAAAAGCTTTTCAGAAGGTTTTGGTTTCTGGAGAACTGAAGTGTTACTAACAAACATAGAGGCTGATGAAATGGAATAAAGTTAGCAGGAATTTTGACAATAGATTTGACAGCTATTGTGATTTTTTTTTTTTTTTTTTTTTGGAAACATTTTTTTATCTACAAATGTGTTTCCAGCAGTTGTCACGCTGTGGGATAAAGCTGAAAAAGTGTTTTATTTGAATCAGTTGTGATAATTATATTTGTTAGTGCAGTAATATATTTGCAGTGAACAAGGACAAAAATATTATTATTTTTAATCCAGACATTTTATTCTTCGTTATTGCTATATTTTATGCTAATAAATTTAAACGCATAGCAAAAGACCAATCCATAATTGTACCCCAAAAAACCCACATTTGTTCAGTCTGACATTTCCCATGTCTGCAGGTCATGGTGTGTTTAATCATTTTGTTCTTGCTGATGTTTTATCCACTTATATTGGTGTTGTAAATGTTCCTAAAGTGACACATAAGGTAGTAAATTCAAAATGTCATAAATGTAGAAAGCCTTCGTATCAATTCCTATAGAAAGACTATTATCAATCTGATCATTTTCAACAGTTGAACCAACTTTTGGCGACGACAGTGCGCTATATTCATGGATCAGAGCTTCACACGTTTGTTTTGATCAAGCACCTCACGGAAATTGCTGCGTATTCATCGTGACCTAGTTTTCCAAGCGCCAGTTCCATGGAATTTTCAGATGCTGTAAGTAGTTTTCAGTGATTCCTTTGTGATATCTATAGCACAGAAACAAAGACAATACAATCAGGAGAATAATCCGACATGATGGATGATCCGCTGTTGTTTTGGCCGGTCTGAAGTCACATGACCTGTGTTTTCTGAAGTTTCTGGGTCACACGCAGTGCACTCAGGTGAAAAAAAACAGTCCGTTGGAGAATGTAAACATTGCAATTTTGGGGCGTTGAAGAGCGAAGGATGATGTGTAACCATTAGTGACGAACTCTAGGTGGAAAATAGAGCCCCGCGGCTGTGGTTTATAAGCACTTTACCGAGACAGGTTTCATTTTGAATTTACTATCTTATGTGTCACTTTAATTTAGGTCATTCACTTGTCGCCTATTGCAGCTAACTGGTTAGTTTGTTTTGTGGCTTAAGAAACATTTTGTGTAAAATAATTATAGGGTTGTTGGTTCCGTTCTCGAACTTGATCTGCCTTGGACATGCAGATCGTAGTTAATGTTGGTCTTTGGTCGCAACATCTACCTTGTATTCTCTGGTATGTTTCTCTAATTTTATTAGTTTCCGTCCTGCTCCTATTGGTATTGTAATCGGTTCGGTCAGTCTGTCTGTCTTTACTCTGAAATGAAAGTAGTTGTTGCTCTGAGGAAAATAAAGAAATAAATCAGATTCACACTGCACTACAGTATCTGTGAAATCAGTCATTTTCTCACTTTATCCAACAGGTGTTCTATGACCTCACTTTCTAACACAGTATTCTTAGATTTGGCTTTTGAGCAGGATCAACAGATCCCAGTTTGATTATACACCTGACAGACCTGTCACTAGAATCACATCAGAGCATTTGTATGTAGTGGTATATTCCTTATACCGAGGAGATATTCTATAACATGTTCTGGTAGAGCATTTGGTGTTCGTAATATCAATGATATTTATATAAAAGACTCTTGGAACCTCAGAGATGAATCATAACAGTCAAGATGTCTCACTTGTGACATCAAATGTATCTTTCAGAAAGCTCCTGTGTCTGAATATACTGGCAAACAGCACTGTGCTGAAAGCATATCACCTCTGAATAATTGTAAAAGGTAATCAATACAGAGCCTCGGAAAGCTTTTAAAAATATACTTCAATGTCTGAGAGTGTTTGTATGTTCAATACAGCACTTGACCGACATGATTTATTGCGCTCCTTTCTAAAGTCACATGTTTAACAAAGGCTGTAAATCTTCCATTAACATAATGGATGTATTTATCAGCTGCTGATGGAGGTCTGGAGGTTCTGCCCTTTGATCTTGACAGTGGAAATTAAGTGCAGGATCAGCAAACAGGTCAGAGAGGAAAAAGAGACAGTTTTGAGTAATATTTGTTCTGGCGTAATCTGAGTCCGTGGTTGCCTGGTCCTGGCATCCTAAATTCCTGGTTGGCTATGGCCGCAGTGACAGTTGGTGGCAGCTTCTGTCAGGAGCAACGCATGGACGGGCATGAAACCATCAGGGAGAGACAGGGAGTGAACAACAGACACACATGATATCCGAAAGGAATCAGAAAAGGTGAACTGGCAATTCAGTGCACAATGAAGCAAGGGAAGAGAAAGATGAAAGCCTCTGACTTGAGTAAAATTAAAGGTGATAGGTAGAAAGGGAAATAGAAATACAAAAGAGTGCTGGAGTGGGAGGTATTGGACAAGCTGGAAAGTGAATAATGTTGGCTGAGCCTTTGAAGCACTGATCTAAAGATCAGAGAAGAGAATGACATTAGTTCCGATTGTGACTTTTAGAAATGAAACAAAAAAAAAGCTTGGTTTCAACACAAAACGGTTACAGAAGAATATGCTTGGAGTTGGAGGCTTTATGGCTGCATTATGAAGTTATCTAATGCTAATTCACGTTATACTCTACTCTTCACGACCGCTGTGTGAAATATAACTCTAATTTAATTCAAGGGCTGCATATAGCTACACACATTGTAAAAATACATCAAATCCAACCGTATTCTCTGCGTGTATTCATTTTCAGTTCAATGTAATTGGGATTTAGAATCCAATCTTTATTCATACTTAAATTGAGAGCCCAGCTATAACCCATTCAGCTGCAAAATTCTGAAAATGAGTGTAATTCAGTTTACAATGCAGACCATTTAGCAGGGAATTCCAGCTTTAATGGTCTGCACCAGTATTGTCATGGGATCTACCCTCGCAATTAGGGAGGCTGTTGACCTTAAACCTTTGAATTTCATCACAGAAAGGCTGGACGAAGACGTTTCTGCCTTGTCCCACTCCCTCTCGCATAATCCCCAGAGTCTCCTCTCTCAGGCCTGGCAGGAGCCACTGACCTCTCCTTTGTGGCTGAATTAATCCACAGGCCTGAGATAATGGCCATGTCACAGCTACCGGCACTATGTGGCAGGAGAATAATCAGCCCACCACCGTGCCATTTCAATCCAGCAGCAATGATCACTTTGCCACAGGGAAAAAAAACAAAAAAAACAACACGTTGCTCCACTAATGCTGCAGCATGCATGAAATGAGAATTACAATTACAGGGGTAGCAGACACCTCAGTGATCACTTTTGATGCTTCTGTGGTGTCTATGGCACAGGAGCTAAATTTTACATTAAGATCAAAATGTTTTATAAGATGAGGCTTCTCAACGTGTGTTAACAGATTAGCAGAGATAATTGTCACATGTTGTTTATTAAGTGTCAACTCCTGCTTGAAACTGAACCTGGATCTAAGTGTTATCGCACTGGTGTCCACAGTGGGACTGATAAAGGCTTATCTTATCTTATCTTATCTTATCTTATCTTATCCTACCTAATATTGCTGAGCAATAATGTATACTATGCATACTTACAGGTGTTTCACCCTATTTGTTTTACCTTTTACTGTACATACTATATATTTCATATATATTGCATTTATGTGGTGGGCTATCTATCTGTCTGTCTGTCTGTCTGTCTGTCTGTCTGTCTTATCTCATCTCAGGTCCTGGTTCCAATTGATTCTGATTCAAGAAAAATCTCTAAAAATACTAAGTTGTATGTTGTTAAACCACTTAACTCACTTGATACTGGTGTTACAGGTAGGGTGGACTGATGAGGAGAATTATTCCACAGTCATCCATGAAAATAACGGATAGAATGTTCCCCTTTTTGGCATCCATCGACTGTATCATCCAGTCGTCATCATCTTTGGTGTTTAAGTGCAACTTGGGAAGCACTTGGATGACTTCTTTAGGTGTCGCTCTTGATCTTCATTTTCAAGGTCAGGTTGAACTTGACATCAACGCTGAGTGACATATTCAGGGCTTTCAGGGTCAGGGAAGTGGTCAGCACAGATAAGGTGAGGGGTAGTGACACTGGAGACCCTTGGTATCAAATGGGATGGCTGAGGGGTTATCACAACTGAAGTTTACTCAGAACTAAGCCTGATCATCCTATTATATCCATGATGTAAGAACATCAGCTCAATGGCATTATTACCTCCACCAAGGAGGTTGTGTTTTTGCCGGCGTCTGTCTGTGTCTGTGTCTGTCTGTGTGCAACATAACTCAAAAAGTTATGGAGGGATTTAGATGAAATTTTCAGGATTTGTTGGCAATGGCACAAGGAAGAAACAATTAACTTTTGGCGGTGATCCGGAAGAAATCCTGGATTCTGGATCACTTTGAAATTCCCGTTAACATTGGGGTCAATGGGGCCAAAAATTTTGTTTCTCAGTATCTGGGTTAATTATTGACCAAACCTAATGAA
>JAPSES010000124.1:1392145-1404654 GCA_029822895.1 Maxillicosta whitleyi | reverse complement strand
ACTGAAAATATGTCCAAACTTTGAGCCGATTACCTAAAATGTTCAGTTGTTGGTTGAACAGGACAGAGCAGCACAGTCAACAACCTGGAAGGGGGCGGGGCTTGAAGCGACTCATTTGCAGGGCCAGCCCTCAAAATGACCTTTCTGGTGTTATTTACTCAGAAATAGTGTTAAAGATGAACCTGTGGAGTTGAATTAATGAAGAATTCAGACCCAAGCAGAGCATTTACAGTTTATGTAGACCACAGGGAAATGTTTTAAAATGCATAATTCTACTTAATGAAAAAAATATATAAACATGTCATTCCTGTAAGTGCTTTATCGCCATTGATCGTAATATGATTATAAATATTTTGCATCTTTTTCAGTATAAATCATGTATTTTCCTATATTTTATTCACTCATCGTGTAGATGTTCATTAAAGCGCAGAATAAATTCATGGATTATTATATTAGAAACAGAGAAAACTGAAGAAAAAGTGACTTTTTTTTGTTTTTTGTAGCAAATCTACCATTAATTGAACATAAAATGAATTGTTTCCATCCACCGTCATTGATCCGACTCCATGGGTTTTACTGGTGAATCAATGTTGTAGAAGATGATGGTGTTTCCACCTTCACTACAGAGCCTCTGAACGTAAAACGGGTCATATCTGATGACCTGGAAAAGATGATAAATTGCACTAATTATTTACATGTAGTGATAGAATTAATGAATCACCGAGTATTAAACGATGCTTTGGTTTCCAGTGGCTGTTTGGGTCTGAGTTTCCATTTCCTGTGCAAGTCTAAAAAGCATTTTAAACAATTGAAAAATATTTTTCTGTTTGCATTTTTGTTTTGTTTGTTTCAAAATGTACAAGTAATATGTTTATGGAAATATGGCGTTTGATTATTTGTAGGGAAGTGTACATCTGACGTTAGCGTCTTTTCATTTCACTGTAGCCTTTTCCATTTTAATAGAGGAAAATGAATGAACAGATTTATTCTGCTGCCACTATAGAATTATGATTGCACAGTAGCTGCAAGCAACAACATCAAATGTCCTCTCATCCTCTCAGGAAGTGCATTAAATGTTTTTTTTTTTTTCTCCAAGATTATGTATTATTACTTTATACTTTGCTTCCTCCTCTCTCTATTTGCGACCATGGGTTATTTTCTTTCCTTTCCTTCTTCTTTTGTTTAATAGCTATAAATTCCCCATAGCTTACTTGCAGTGGATCCAAAAAATGCTTTCACAGTATAAACAAAACCCTAACCTAAATCCAGTTTTTATTTTATTTAATCAGGAAAAAAAGATCCAATTGAGCTCTTTTTGAAGGGAGTCTTGGCCAAGAGACAGGTTCAGTTGGACCCCCTCCTATCGTTAAACTCTTTAGATCAGCGTCACAAATATAAATGTGCCTTCACATGAAACTGTTCATAAGGAAGTCCATAAAGATCAAGGATCTGGAGCAAATGGGTAATAAAAGCAACATTAAGGCATTCCTTCCTCTTGTGTTGATGTTATAACATGCCTTAAACTAAAATACAGATTCAGGCAGATTATCAGAGTCCATCAGCTCAAGTAAAGGAAAGATAGAGAAATTAAATTAAATAAAAAAAATTTTTAAAAAAAAACTGTTTTGCTTACAGAATAGTCAGATATACCAGGAAACCAAACAGTTTTTTTTTTAAATTTAATACAGGATAGAGAGGTAATATATAATAATAATGAACATATCTGTAAATCAACGCGATACTTATGTTCGTCACCATGTTTATTGCATGACTTCTTGTGTCATCTTGTGATAATAAATAAACAAATCACCACATTTGTGATTTAATGGGAAAACAGACATTATTCACTTCTGTTTTTTTGACATTTAATAAATATTGGTAAACTTTTGCACAGATTTCCAATGGAAAAGACACTAGTGTTTAGGGATCAATCCATATTGTTGTCCAGATGCACAGCTACAGTTGATATCTGTGTGTTCATATATAATCTGTAAACAATTACTTTTATATTGTCATCAACATATGAGCCGTATGTTTTGATTCAACAGCTCATTTTGACCTTTTACACATACAGCCTTCTATCTGGAACTTTTCCAAATTTCGGTGTTTTGTATGAAATGCTCCCAAAAACACAATGGGCTTTTGGCAGCTCAGGTTAACTGGAACAATAAAATGAACACATCTCTCCTGTTCTGAAAACACATCAGTGGTTTCCATTCCATTACTGTATTGACTTCAAAATATGAATGATATAGCTCTATGATCTGAGCTGCTCACTGGCTTCAGCCCTATCAGATCCCTCAGATCATCAGGCAAACATCTAGGGATTGTAAATGGAATCGGATCAAAATCAAGCAAAGGTGCATTAAATCCCCGCGTTGCTGTTTTATCGGAAAAACTGTTTCGTATTTAATGATTTCTGTGTTTTATTGTAAGTACTGAATTTACTTCTGCATGACACGTCCTGACCTTAAAATCAATCGTTTGATTGATCAATACTGTACATACCAAAAGATATGACGCGTTAAAGTTATGAAAGCAAGGATGCTGCAATAAAAACAAGATGTACTTTAGATACAGAGAATAAAAGGCACTTTGGTTCAGAATATCTTGCAGGATGAGGTGTATAGGACTTGAATAAGGTGTCTACCTGCTGAATATGATACCCTCCAGCTACAGTAATAGAAATGCATGTGTGTATTTGCCCTGTGTATATTTGTGTGACCTCATGTTGTGACAAGCTCCCAGAATCCCTTGAGATAGCCTTTCACCATACAGTTGAAGCCATATGAAATTGCCAAACTTCACCCTGTACCCCCCTCCCTCCCAGGTGGTGTTAGAAGCCCACAGTACAGTAGTCACTATTTTCCATTCACTTCCCCTTTCCTTTTGGATTTTCTGCCATGCTACTTTGCAAGCACCCTGTTAAGGGCTTAAGAGCAGTGTGTGGCGGGAAAAAAAACAGCAATCCATGATTCATGTGACATGCTCTGTGCCCTTGACATGCATGGGGTTTCAGGGCTCGCTTAGAGCATCTTATCAGCAGTCCCCGACGGCACGCTTTTCAGCACTTATCGTGGTGCTCACACAGCGTCAAAAGTGAATCACACGGTAGTGGAGAGGCATCCTTCCACCCAAAAATCTATATTTATTTAAGACAAAACAGGATGGAGCGTACACAAAAGTACAGGTCCCAGTATGCTTTGTACTATAAAACTTTAGCAAAGTCAGTTTGTGTGTTGTCATCTAGGACAAGGAATCTGCACAAATAGGCCAGAGGGCATATCCTGTTATACCCAAAGTGGGGAGTACGACTGCAGTATATAAATGATCTTGGCCTAGACTGTCAGTACCAAAGTCATGCATCAGCTCTGTGTTTAAACCCCGTGGTATAGCCTTCATCTCCCCTGGCTTATGAGTTAGATCTTTGACAGTTTCACACTTCTCCCTTACACCTATTCTCCCCTACACTACACAATCTGTTCTTCCCCACTTACTTATCTAATTTCTTTTCCTATTCATCTCCCCTCCCTGCTTTGTCCTCTGTGGCCTTCCAGTCCAGCCCCATATCACCCAGCTGAAAAACGTGACAGCAGTGGAGGGCAGCGCTGCCATGATCTCCTGTGTGGCTGAGGGCGAGCCTCTGCCTGACATTTCCTGGAGGAGAGCCAGTGACGGGCAGACCTTCGTGGACGGAGACAAGGTAGAAACTGCCAGAAAGTCCATCTGGCTTTGTGTGTTTGTACTGCATCCTATAGCATCCGGTGGCAGGAGCTGGTGTTCCGCATGTAAGAGCTAAAGACCGAACATTACAAACAAACTTGGTCCGCTATAACCTTTTAACATCCAGGTTTTGCATGAAATCCTGGCCCTCAAGTAGGGTGAGGGTCATAACAGAAGCTGTTGAAGGCCAGATTGCATGTATTAGATTTAATTTGACAGGGCACATCTTCTAGTTTCCATGTGTTATGTGGCTGAAACACAAACCAAATTACATCAGTGAAAACATGAATAAAATGTAACCATAACCCTATAATGAGTTTTGATCTGATGGTAGTTAACTGTAGTTTTATGTTGGAATCACTTAAATAGTTGCACCTGGTCAATAAAATATACATATACATATTTATATTAGCTTTTCTATCCCAGTCCTGCTTTGTTTTTATCTCATGCTGGAGCCTTGATGACCAATTCATGAAGCATGAACCAAGCCAATCAATATAAAGTACTACTGATGACCCAAAACCTAATTTTCTCTTCATCATGTGACTGAAATCTTTGTCAAGTAGATGCAGTAAACAGCAGAGGACTCGTGAATTAAATGCCAAATATAGGCAGAGGAAAGCAAGACAGAGTTGATATGGGATTTATGGAGTAATAGCATACATGCAGCATGCACAGATCTGTTTCCCGTTTGCAGGTTGATGATATTTTGTCCAACATATATTTCATTTATTCTGAATGCCATTACAGCAGAGGCAAGATTCCAAAAAATCAGCTCTAAATTGAACTTTGAAAAGCAAATGTGTTTTCAGACTGGTGTCATGGCTTTCACTAATGAAGTTTGGAAAGTTTTTAATACAACAGGGCTGTCCTAGACTAACCTTCACTGCACAGAGAGTTTGTGTTCTGAGGTCTTGAGCTTTTACAGCAAAACCCAGCACGACCCTTTTAATATACTATAATTACATCTATTTATGCTTGCACCAAATACCACATAAAATAGGAGCATGTTATTAGTATTATTATGTAACATTATCTGTGTTTCTACTGTAAGGCTGTGGGTCAGAGAGTTGAAAGTCTGGGGCTTATTCAGCATGCTAGCTCAAAAATGTGATACCTACACATTTAGAAGAGTTGCACACTACAATATGTATTCAAGCCAATGTATTAATCATGTAATCTGTTTTTTTATGTGCAAAATAACTATTGAATTTATGTTTAGTTTAGCGTAACTAGAAAAAAACACTTGGTGAGTGATTAAAACGTGAATAGTCAAAGTCCTCACACTTACAAGAATAAACACAAAGACATATTTAATGTTGGTTCTGAAGCAAACCATGAACACCTCTCTCATGTGTTTACATCCTGGAACATATATTTAGATTTTGGGCCTTTGCACCATAAATAAAAATAACAACAAATAACTTTATGGGAATCAAACATCTGGTGACAGTAACAATAATGGATGGATCAAAAAATTATTTTAAAAAAGCAACAACAACAAAAACACACAATTGACACTTGTGTAATTTTAATATATTGTGCAAAGTACATCTAGACTGCCACAGATCCATAGGAACACAGACAGTTTTGGAGATGTGAGGTTGAATGTTCTATGGAAAGTATCTTGTTTCTTAACCCATAAACACAAATATACACTGTCAACCTAAACCATCTACTGATCTAAACTGTTTAATACCTGTCGATCCACTAATCCCTGGGTTACATGTAAATAAATGTTTGTCATCTTTTCATGGTCATCAGATATGACCCATTTGAACATTCAGAGGCTGTGTAGTTACCATGGAAACGCCATCATCTTCAACAACATTGATTCACCAGTAAAACCCATGGAGTTGGATCAATGACAGTGAATGGACACACTGGGTTTTACATGCAGTTATTGATATACTGTATCTCCTGAAAAAAAAGATGCTTTTTCTTCACTTTTCTCTGTTTTTGATGTAATAACCCTCAACTTTAATCTGAGTTTTTAAGGATATCAGTAAATTAAATGAAGGAAATGACATGGTTTTCACTGAAAAATGCTTAATGCAGAGCAAAATATTATAATAAATGGTAATACATCACTTTATTATAATATAATAATGATATGTATTATATATTATAATATTATAACAAACTTTTGTCTATTTCTAACCTTTCTTAATGGTGATACATCACTTGAGGAAGGTTAAAAATAGAGAAAAGTGTGTTTGGGAATTGACACAAAAGTTGCACTTGGCACTTTATGGGTTAATGTAAACTGATACTGTAGACCATAATGTACACTGATACTGTAGACCATAATGTACACTGATACTGTAGACCATAATGTACACTGATACTGTAGACCATAACGTACACTGACACTGTAGACCATAATGTACACTAACTTAACATATTATGTGGAAGACTACCACCACCATTTTTCCTGATCTAGATAACGTATCTGGATACAGGTTACATTCTAATACCATATGTTATTTTGATCTATTGCAATTGTATATTATTTTTTATTTTTAAAAAAATGTCAAAATGTCATATGATAGGACCTTTAAATCAGTCCACCTGAGAGTTTAAACCTTCCACAAACTTATGGAAAATCATATATATACTGTATACATCTTAGCCTCTTGAAAACCCAGGGGAAACACTGTCTGGGGTTGTAATTAGCAGGTTATTCAAACAACCTGTCAACAGGAAAATATACATAACAAAACACGTATGAAAAAATGATATATTCATCTTCAGTGACAATTACAAATCATTGAGATTTCTACTGTGAACAATTACAGTCTTTGTGTGTCATAGCTATAATGTGTCTGCTTGAATAATGACATGATGGGAATTATAGTATAATTATTTGTAGTATGTCCTCATGAACTGAAAAAGACAACATAATCAGTGCCATCTGCCGTACATTTTAATCAGAATTATTCTTTTCTTGGACATTCACGTGTTGTTGATCGATTCTTGTTCCATTTGATGTATGGATTCACAGAATATGCAACACTGCCAAGAGGTGCTTTTTCTATTAACTGTTACATATAGACTAGTCTCTCCTATGTCATAAGTAATATGAAACCCTCAAAGGCTCTTACAATATCAAAGCTGCATGCTAATGTCATGAGCATTCACCTTGATCCATGTTTTCAAGAACAGTCTCACAAATCACAAATTGAATGAGCTGCTGCCACGTTTTCTTGGGAAAGTAATTATTCTGGAACGAGCTGCCATCAATGTCAGAACTATATGCACTTCCATCACTGCTTCCCTGGCAGGGGGCTTGAAGCCGTTAAAAAAAAAACAAAGATGGCAGCCACTCTTTTGCTTGGGAAAAAGGTCACTGCAGAGATAAATGAATGTGTGCATTGGCTCGAATCGCTCGGGTTGATAAATCACAGCCGAAAATGAGAGTAAGTGCTTCTCTTCCCACAGCAAATGCAATTATGGAAATGTGTAGCACAAACCAACACACCTAAACATACGCAAAGACAAACACGGCTTGTGCAGCACGAGGCATGATGGATGGCGTTAGTCATTTAGGTTTAAAGCAGGATGTTCCTCTCTCAATTTGCTCTCCAATCTGCATATCCAGTCTGCACACACTTCTCTCTTGTGAGACACATTAAGCTTCAAAGGGCTTAGTTTTACTCACTGCATAATGTTGCTTCAGTTCTCACTTTTCCAACTAACACCTTGACCCTCAGTAAGAGAATAATGAGATGACTTAGGTAGAATTTAATCATGGACCAAGGAAGAAATTTCGTCAGCGTATTGTTTCAGTGCTGTGTATTATTACATGTATGAGTTCTGTGCAAAACGAAGGCTGCAAGGCAAATAGCACTTTATTACACTTTTACATGGGTAACTGATGCATTCCATGTGGTTCATTAAACTTGAACAGCTTTTATTTGTGGCAAAGGCGACTGTGGCACTATCAATTTGTCTGTTTTCAAAGAACCAATCAAACGATCTGAATTCTGCTCTATGAATGTTCTCCCAGTGGCTGATTTATATTCATCAAAAACTACATTCCTCATATGAGGCAAAAACAGTCGCCACGTTTCATGATGTTTGCCTAAATGCTGAAACTGAAAGTGTGAGTGGGTGCACGAACCAGCTTCTAGAACCTGGTACCTTACCCATGGTACCCATGGGCGATGCTTATTGCCACAGTACTGTGGCAGTACGGTGGCAGGTTACTGGTTACCAGTCTACACAGGGCATGAGGCACTGGTTGACTCTGGTAACAGACAAATAAGAAAGTAGTTCCACAGTACTGTAGCAAAAAACCACTTCATTTGTTTTTTATCCTCTTCCGCATGCTAATGTAAGTTCTGATCAAAAGATGTTTCTTAGTCAAACTTTTGAACTTGAAGTACTTTTGAACTAAAATTACTTTTGAATAAAAAAAATTAAGTGTAAGTTATACTTGGTTTGATCTGGGAAATAAAATGAATAAGGAAAAAAATTAACAACTTATTCATGCAAAATAGTTAATACAGTTTATTAATCGGAATGATGTGATTATATTGGGGGGGTATATTGGTTGGATCTAATTTTTGACCCCCCCTATCCCCCCTGTAAATTACGCCTATGATTATAGCTACTTGCTAATGTTAACACACACACACACACACACACACACATATATATATATTAATAGCAATGCATGCAATCAGAGATAGAACAAAGACCTGGTCCTTCTGATGTGTCCCATACACAAAAATATACGTGGCAGTCAATGAAAAGAAACAAATATTTGCTTGATCCTGTTTGAATCATTTACACCTAAAATATTTCTCAATTCAACAGATAATTGTATAAAGCCAAGAAAGTTAATATTGTGCGACAACTGGAAAATAACTCCTACTTTTGTGTGAAATAGCTCAATGGACTGCATCACTTCTTGCACGTGATACACTTCACCAACACTAAAATAACTGTGATCTTGTCGACATGAAGAAGTATTTAAAAAGATGAAAATGATTACAAAGTGATTACAAAGAGTGATATCGGAGACAGTCTGGTACTAAAACAGTTATTCCCAGAAACTGCAATTTTATTTTATTTTTTTGTAAAATGATCTTATTAAATCTAATGATCATATTCGTTTGACAAAGAGCATATATGGAAATAACAGCAAAATTGAAACAGAATTAAAAAAAAAAAAACAACTTCTCTCTCACCATTGGAATACAATATTTTTCCCAGTTTGATAAAAGTAATATGAATTTCAGACAAACAGCAGGCTAGCTAACAGACAATATCATGCAAAATCAAAGTGATGATAGCATTAATAGCTGTCTTATGCTAACAGGAAGGGTATTCTTATTAAGTAAGAACACAAAAAAAAAAAAAAAAATTATTCACTAAAGCAAATGAGCAAGCTGTTAGTTGTGCCAAACCTGTATTAAGCCCGAAAACAGTCTCAACAGGGGAATAATTTAGAAACCAGTACACTTAGATACAGTGAATCTGCAATGATTACTATGTTTCTAGAGAGAACTTGACATTTGAGGAGTCAGTTGGGGCTGGGTTTGGAGTCAGATACATGCAGTCAGTGTCTAGTCTCCCTCAGAAGGTTTCTACTTCTGCATTTATTTCCCACACGCTGTCGGAATACACATTACTTTCTAAAACTGAGTGGAAGTGCTTCATGTCTGACATGTCTGACAGCTGACATTCACACATGTAATTTTTAATATCTGAACATTTTCGACCAAAATAACTCGGCAGGAACTCCATTTAAAGATTGAATTCCTGATGTGACTGTATGTTTATTGTATGGGCACAGATGCTCTCCTTTTGAAGCCCTGTGGATTAGATGCGCCGATTCCATATGTTTGCTTTCTGTCTGCCTTTGCTTATACTTCCATAACCTGCTTCCTCTTTCATCTCCTCCCATATTCCCTCAACTTCCACATTTCTTTGCCTTTCATCTCTGTGTTCTCATGTCCCTTACTGCTCACATGTGTACAGTATATATGTACATAAGCACACGGCAGCGAGAACACACGTGTGCATGTAAGCGTGTGTGTTTGGCCACGAGCGTGCATGCAGATCGCTGTTGTGTTCGCGTCTGGCCGCTTGCCTTGTCGTTCAGCTGAGCTGCATATCAAACAGGCTGTGCTTTAGGGGCTGAGTTCGTCTCCAGACACAGACCCTGTCAGTTGGCAGAAAGAGGCGGGGGAGGCGGGGGTTAGCAAGTAATTTCCTGACTCAGAAGCTCTCTCCTGGAAGATTTCCTCCTCTTCTGTTCTTTCTCTCTCATCCTCCCATCCCCGGCATTCCTATTCAACACACACTCTCCCAATCCCATTGACCTCGGCTGGCGAGGCAAAAAAAAAAAAAAAAAAGAAAGAAAGAAAGTAAAGCGATGTGTGCAGCGGTGCCACAAAGAGACCAAAACCGAGCCTTTAAAAGCCGCTTCACCTCATTAGTTGATAGTATGGCAATGATAAGTGCAAAGATAAGCCATTCTAAACAGGATAATGTTCAGGCAGTGTATGGGTGACAACATAAGGAGAGTGTGATTCAGAAGAGGGGCTTCACGCCTGAGGCTTATGAGGCTTAGACACATAATGAGCATTAACAGAGGCAGGGAGGTGGCAGGAGGGCATTAGGAAGGCCTGGGTGCTTCAATTTACACAGGAAATCTATGAAGGGGACGGATGCACTGTTTACACGCATGCCTTTAAAGATGCAAATATGTCTAAGTCGACCGGAGACACAAACATATGTGTAAATGTTGACATACAGTCGTTATACACGAAGTCTTCATGAGGTGAGAAAGTCAAAGGACCTTAACTACTTTATCCATACAGGCACTCGTTTTTAGTGGGGTTAATTGGAATATCATTGGAATATGTGACTGTGTTGTCATAGTAACAAAGTAAAAACACATAAATTTATACTTAAAACGCAGAAAACATCTCCTCACTGTATCCTAGGTGAGCATCACACACAACAAAAACAGAAACAGAGACTGTTTTATGACAAACGATCTAGATGAAAACAACATACAGATGGAACAAAGGGAAAAAAGATGTGAAAGGGAGACTGGATCACAGACAAAAAGCATCAAAATGTTTCAAGTCTGGAGCCAAATATTCACATTATATGAATCTGACTGGAGGTTTAGTTCACTTGGCACTCAGAGGATTACTGTTTATTTTATACTTTAAATACATTTTTTTTTTAAATATAATTTTATTTATGGATTTTCAACAGCAAAACAGGGATGCATCATACAGTCAGTCGTACAGTTTGTGCTGATTTTTTTTTTTTTTTTTTTAGACAGAACTCCCCACCCCCAACTTAGATATAAACATAAGCATGTAAATAATATATGGATCTATCAAACCATATCAGGATTAAGAGCAGGAGGTATATAGCATTAAAACAACATCCAGATGTGAAAACATAGTGAAAACACAAATAATACATAAAATAAGTTTGAATAAATAACAATTATACATATATTAAAATAATAATAATTATTATTATTAAAAACAAATATATACATATATACATCTATAATATGTATCATACCAACAGTTATCCAGATGATGAATCGTGATTTGGTGTCAAAGTCTTGATATATTCCTCATTCTATTGTTTTTTTTAACATCAGTATCTGCACTTGCATGGTGGATTATTCTCCTGATTGTATTGCCTTTCTTTCTGTGCTATAGATATCACAAAGGAATCACTGAAAACTACTTACAGCGTCAGAAAAGTCCACGGAACTGTCGCTCTGCGCGCTCACGTGTTCCGCCATCTTGGAAAACTAGGTCACGATACAATTTCCGTGAGGCGCTCGATCAAAACAAACGCGTGAAGCTGTGATCCGCTAATTTAGCGCACTGGCGTCGCCAAAAGTTGGTTCAACTGTTGAAAATGATCATAATGATAATAGTCTTTCTATAGGAATTGATACGAAGGCTTTTAAATTTATGACAGTTTCAATTTCCTACCTTTTGTGTCACTACTACTAGCTTCTGTGCCTCTCTTTTACTGCAGAGTTTAAACAACTTCTACCTATATATCCACTGGGCCCCCTGCAAATTCTGGGCCCCTATGAATTTGCCCCCCCTCCCTTACTGTGCCCCAGGGTTTGGGGTTAAAAACTAGTCATGTGAAGATGTGAAGTCAGTATGAAAGTCCAAGTGACGTCACATATCACAGGCTAATATGAGCTTCATGTATTTTATAATTTTCTAAGATCACATCTATTAAACTTGATTAGAATCTCATAATTGATAACCAAGAACTCCCTCAGAACCATCAGAAATGGAGAAAAAAAAGGAAAAAAAAAAGCCCTCACTCTTCACAACTCCAAAAATCTTCAAAAGCATTGTGGGATATCCCTCTGCAGAAAAGGCTTACTGGAGCTAATTCTGGCTCTAAGCCTGTTCTTTTGTGTTGTTTGAGTGTCAGTTATTAGGAACAAATTCACAACACTAATTTGAATACAGTTCTACATCAACTCCAAGACCTTGAGCTCAATACACTTATCTTTTTTTTTACTCTACGTAAAGCTGTTAGTGTGAGTTGACTTCATTGACAAACTAGAAAAGCACTCAGAGAGTGCAGACCTCCGCCAAGTGCAACATCAACCCCTCCCCCCCTAAATATTTGTCCCTCATTTATTTTAACAGCATTTTAAGATTCTTAAGTCCATGGACTATATGAAAAAAGATGAGTCGCCATCTTGTGGACATTTGTTATTATTACCACAGCAACGCCAATGATAACTAATAGAGAATCCTTTAAAA
>JAPSES010000124.1:1360005-1370346 GCA_029822895.1 Maxillicosta whitleyi | reverse complement strand
CAGACGCCCCCGCTGGTGCCCCTAACACTGGACTAGGACTGGTCATAGTTATAAAACATCAACTTGCACACTTAAACATTCTTCCAGCCTAAAGAGCCTCCTTTTGAAAATTCTGCACTTTGGGTTTTCTGGCCTTTAACAAGTCAGATTTCTGTGTTCTCAGAGGCTTTGCCCTGAAGCTATGCCTCCAGGAGGCTGGATTTGCTGAATTACATGCAACAGAAGTTCAAAACAAATAGTACAGAACCTGTACTGAGAACTGTAAAGTAGTTTGACATGCTATACTTTCCAAACCTCACCCCAAATCAAGTAACAAAGAAAACCCAAAATAGCTACACATTCTGTTCACCTTAATAGTAGTCTCCTTATATGCTGTTTTGACAATAGATGTAGGAACAATAGGAACAATAATGCATTCAGACAATCACTCGCCTCCAGCGTCGTCTTCTTGTCATCCTGATGTTTTACACATAAACATTCACGCTGTCTGCATGTCAGTTTGTTCCAGAGGTTTAATAGAATAAATTATCTTATCATGCTGACAGCTCGCAGACATGTCTGTCGTATGTAACAGTCTCCTGAATGACAAATGATGTCACTATTTGACAAGACCAGAGAAGAGAAATACCCATCACTGATTTCTTGTAAATGAAGACACACACACACACACACACACACATATATATATATATATATATATTCAAGAAGTAAAATGGTCACAGTGTTTATGTGTCACTATAAACCGGACCTTCTCGTTTATTTTTGGAAGAAACTCTTTGTTCCTTGACTGAACGGAGTCGGAATTATAATCGGAATAATGTGGCAAGTGAGGAATGTTAAGTAGTATTTGTAATAAAGCCGCATTTTGTAATAAACTGCCCCAATGCATTTTGTAATAAATGTTGCCGCATTATGTAATAAGATATGACATTTTGTGAAGATTATTACAAAATACAGTTGCAACTTTTTTTATTCTCAAGAAAATGGTGCTTCATGTAATAACAATTCTAAAGCATAGTTTATTTGTTTGTTAATTGTATTTAATTTTACTTTAAAGTATTTGTAAAAGCTAGGCCTATTATTAGTATCACTGTATTAGCCTAGTAGCGGCACTTAGCGATTACTATTAGTACACTATTCAAAAGTTGCATATTAAAAATTGCAATATTCTGTAAATTCCAGATTTTTTTATTGTTAAAATTTATAACAAAATGTGGCAGTTTATTACAAAATGAAATTTAAAAAAGTTATTACATTTTGGATGTATGTGTGTGTGTGTGTGTGTGTGTATGTGAAAATGATTTGATGATGATGATATTGTTAAATTACACAGATTTTTTTTTTCAGTTTGTTTATGTTATTCACATTGTTTGAAAGGACAGTTTGTAGATGTAAACCTTTTTATAATGTAAATCTACTTTTTTCGCTCTAAAACAAATAGAAGCATTTGGAATTGACATTATTTGTATAATATTATGTTATCATTTTACATTTTTGGCCCTCTTCAGATCAAATTTAGCTGAGTGTGGTCCCTGAACTAACATGAGTTTGATACTCCTGCATTACGTAAACATTATGGCTCAGCTGTTCCTGAAAACATCTTATCACACGCATCTCCAATTATCATAGTGAAAACTCTAAGTGTTTGGCACTCTTATTTTTTACTTTTTTACCATCAGATACAACACATTTATGAGTGTCTCATTTGCCTCATATTATTCCAGCAAATAAAAATATGAAAAACAAGATTTAAAAGATATATTTCCCTGTGTGAAAAAAAACATTAGACAATTATTAATAAGATTCAGTTCACTATGTTTTTACCACTTCCAACAGCTCTAATTTCCTGTCACTGATCTACACGAGACAATAACACAAAAGATCTGCGATATGTGTTTTGTATATTTGAGTATCAACAAAACATATTACACAAACTCCTATAGGTTAAAGTGGACAAACTGCACATTTTTACTGACTCTAAAATATCCATTTACTCTGATTTTCCACTTATTTCCAAGCTAAAATGGTGTTTTAATATTAAAAATAGTTTTCTGTTTCTATGCAAATGCGCTTGATTTCCAAAGTCATTCTAGAAGGGGTTATTGTTTATAAGTCAACAAGTCTTGCTGTTTTTGATGAAACAACTTGTACTGTGTTGTTGGTAGAGCTGCGCACTGAATCACAACTGCTATGTCAGTTCTATAGAACATAAAGGCATCATTTAAAGGTGATATTTTGGAAGCACGGAAAAGTTCTGTGTCATCGATGCATTTTCCTTATTAATACTAGTCATCACTACTTGTTTCCAGTATCATGGAGACATAAAATATGCAGCTTTGCTTCTAGTTGGAACGGGTCTGTGACTGAACCATAGAAAATGTCTTATAAGGAAGGAGTGAAATGAGAAAAAGCCGCAGGGGATGGCCAGGCATCAGAGGACAGCTGTGAACCAGCACGTCCTGAGGAAACACAGATAATTAGCCTTTTATTTACCTGTGCGTCTGGGCGGGGGTTTCACCAATCCACCTCAATTTCCGATCCCTGTAACTCTCAGAATCCTCAGATTAAAAACACAGAGGTTACGATATTGTTTATCACGTAAAAAATGACACTTCGCCTTCGCCCTTTTTTTTTTTTTGATGCTTTCAGACACACAAATGAAGGGCAGACAAAAGCTGTGGTTCAGAGAAAGATGTCATTTTATGTGATTTTTCTCCTCTTTGCTTACTCGCAGGATAAAGAGGAGCAGTGGATGACGAAGCTGGTTCCAGGAGCAAATGACTTCGCGATGCTTCAGCCGTTGCAGTGGAACACGCGATACGAAGTGGAAATTACAGCACGCAATGTCAAGGGCCTGTCAGAGCCCACCTTTTATCAGTTCTTCATGCCACAGAAGCCAGACATTACAGGTAAAATTGCATTGTGATTTACACCCTTAAAATATGCTTTTATTCCTGCGTGATGACTGCTGTGTGAATCCCCCCCAAGGGAATATTTCGGAACATGTTGCGTTAAGGTATATGTGTTTTATGGCTCTGATGAGTGATCGCTACGGTGACAACAAAGGCAAGAGCGGAAAATGTTCCCGTCAAGATAAAAGAAGGCTCTGAATGCAGCACGTCATGTTGCTGCATTTTTGTTTTTTTCGGGGGGTTTTTCTGGACAAATGAGGCTGCTGTTGTACTGAGTTTCTAGTTTCAGGGTGATTGTTGAGTCTAAAGTGAAACATTTTCCTTAAACCCCGATCTTCAATGTTAACTGGAAAGCTGAAAATATTGTGCTAGAACGCTCTGTTAGCGTGAATAGGGAAGAAGTTCATGTCATTGATATTTGACCATTAAGCTGCTGCATTATAAAATGAACCCACATACCAAGGTTATATCAAAAACATATTTATCTGGTGTTTACGAAAGCAAAACAAGTGTTTTAGTTTGGCTTCAACTGGGTGTTAAATGTCTCTAAAGTGGATTTTATCATAAGTTAGTGTTCAGGCCGTCTCATTGTTTTCTACTGATGCGGCTTTTGGACGAACCATGCTCTAACATTTACCAATTTGCAATACTTACAGGAATGAACATCAAGTTTCACAGAATCCAAAAGATACTAAACACTAAAATGTGCTTTTGAGCTTTAAACCAAGTTAAATGCCTGCTGACTGAAATGGAATGAAACATCAGCGTTAAAAAAGAGAGAGAGAAAAAAAACACACCGATTTTCAAATAGTTGTGAGAGTGTGAGCTTTCACACTTTGCTGCTGATGTAGACTCAAATGGTCCGTGTAATTCTACATCATCAGATTTGTATGAAGAATCAGTAGCAGCGCACTGCCATTTTACCAACTTTTTTATACGACTCTTTTTGGAACTGCCAGCAGCTTAAAAGCATCCCACATCTTTAAACATTACCTTGATAGACACTAAAGCTACAGAGTGACACAAGCCACCTGGATGATGGCGGAATCACTGTTAATGTTGGGGTGAGTCTGGATGGTTTGAAGTAGGACTGCAAAGTAAAGTAGAAAAAAGTCCAAGAGCCTGATTTACTCAGAACACAAACAACAGGCGCAAATGTGTGTGCTATTGCGCGGGCTATTTGTTTGAGCGTCACTAGTGATCAAGTGAGATTGCGTGCACAAATGACAACAGGTGCAAAGTCTCGGAGGATGCCCTATTTAAATGAGGATGTTGCGTGCGTTACTGGTTGTCGTCATGGAGACAGTATGATATAAAAACTGCTTTGGGATACCCCAGCACTCATAAGTATGGAGCTGCTGTTTTTCCACAGAGGGGTGAAGATGTCTTTGTTGCTTTTTATCAGTGGTGACGTGTGTTTTTAGTGAAATAAACAGCTTCACTGTGTGTGTGTGTGTGTGTGTGTTCGCATGAAAGAGAGAGAGAGAGAGAGAGAGACGCCTCTCAGGAGTCAGGTCCTGACCTAATGGCGATGTGCCACCGGTGGAAATGGGCGTGGCAGGCAGGCCCATAAAGTGGGAGGGGGGTGCATATGTCTCAAATTATTATTTTTTTTCCTTCTGTCTTTCCAAAAACATTGATGTGATCAGAACAAATCGGTTCTGTGTGTTGCCTTTGGTTACCGTCTGCAGCCGGTTTATGGTGAAGCTGTTCCAGTTGGTCTCTGCCTTTCAGACACTCTAAATACACACACAAAATCAGCCACCGCAGCCAGTTTAATTTTGGTAAATCACATGGTGCGTGCTAAATAAATATTTGCATTTACTCCTACCCAATAATTGTGTGTGTTCTGGCAGAAACACCCATAGTGCATATTCATCAAGGCAAACGCGCTAAATGGTTTGCCCAAGAGGCGCAGTCCTCGGTGCGTCCTCTTAGATCAGTTTCAGTGTGTTTTTTGCGTGCGCAGTCAAGTTTGCGCATGTTTTTACACTCGCAAACTTTTAGTGAATCAGCCCCAAGTGTAGCAGGCACTTACGCTACCTTCATGTGCGATGGGAATTATGGTAAACACTACTTACAAACTTATAAATTATACATGAACGCCCCTTCCTGTGGTATTTTCCACTGGGGGAACTGGAAAAAATTTTGATGGATGACAGTGGATGAAAATAACCTTTGAACTTTCCAACACGGCAGAGAGTAACAAGGGATATATCGCATATGATAAATGTTACTTTTATTTATTATTTTATTAACATTCTGTTGCTGTTTAGTTTGTTCTTCTATTGTGTGTGTGGCTTCTCTCCGTCCTCCAAAGACATGTGTTAATAGGTTAATTAAAGGGGTCTTTTATTAGTCTTTGGGACATCTATTTATGTATTTGGGGACCCAATTTATGTATGTATTTATGAATTAATACAGAGGTGTCAAACTCATGTTGGTTCAGGTGCAACATCCAGACCAATACAACTTGACGTGGGCCGGATCATTAAAATAATAACATAATAATATATAAATGATATCAGTCCCACAATTATATGTGTGTGTATATATGTTTTAGTGTGGAAAAAAGTACGATTGTATTAATAAAACGTTTACATCTACAAACTATCCTTTAAAAACATGAGAAAAACATGAACAAAAAGAAATTTATTAAGAGAAAAGTGCATTTTTTTTCCAATTTATGACATTATTTGTCCTCATTTCCTCATTTTCACATGTTCATTATAACGTACAGATCACAGTGGATCTACAAATATGCAAAATATTTAATAACAGGTAGAATATTGGTACAATTACATTTAATTATCTTAAGACATTTGTGGTTGTTCATATTTGTCCAGGTTGTTCACATTTTTTGTAAAAGGTTAGTCTGTAAATGTAAACATTTTTGTGTAATTTAACTTTTTTTTTACACTAAAAAAAAGAGAAAAAATAGTTTTAATTGTTTATACGTTAACATGATAGTGTTTTGTTGGTCTGACCCACTTTAGTATACAATAATTAGTATAGTAATAATTTTTTAACATCTTTCATTGTTAATATCTTTAGTGTAATTTTTGTATTTCACTAATTCATCCCGCGGGCTGGATTGGACCCTTTGGCGGGCCGCATGTTTGACACCCCTGAATTAATACTGTACATCCAAAACTGTTTTACCCATGTAGCATGAATTATGTGCCAGTCATTTTTCATTTTACTACGATAACAAAAGCACTTGAACCCAACGCACTGGTCATTTTGAATCATCTTTCCCATTGCACATGGAGGCATCATTAAATAGATATTGATATAAATGTATACGTCTGTGTATGAGTGGTTTGTGATTGTTGATCCAATTGTCCCTGTAGTTTTATTGTCTCACACATACCTGGACAATCAGACCATCCCTCATTTTCATACTCCAATGTAGAGGCTCAGAATGGGGGTAAAGGACCATAGTAAGCTTTACTGACCTTACTTACTCATGGTCACATGATTTAAAGGCTGAATGTGTAATATTCATCAGTATGAAGTGATGACATTGAGTCTTGCCAATCCTTCTGGCTGCAAAACATATGAAAGTCAGTGTTTTGTTTTGTTGTTGGTTTTTTTTGACTGTTTTGGGCTTTTCAGTGTATATGATCAACTCAACTCTGATGTAAAGTCTCACATAGGAGACAATGATGCACCTTAAAAGCTGGATTCCACCTATGAAACATGAAAAAAGTAGGAAAGGACATCTGTGCAAGTATAACTAAAAAGAAAGTCATTCCCCATGAAGATATAAACAGCTCATCGTAAGATACAGAATAACAAATCTGAGTATTATGCCTCATTTCTGCAATTAGATGCACATAAATGAAGCACTTGACAATTTAACTTTTTTAATCACTGAGTTAATGGAAATCTGCGATAATAGTTGAAACCATTTGTTCCAGTGGGCTAGCAACCCTTAGTGTATTATTATATTAACAGAGTCGCCTTAACCAGGTAACTGGTAAACGCATTAAATATGTTTTATTCTTCTTAAAGCAACAGAAAAGCTAATTAAATCATAACTCTTCGTATACGTTGAGTTGAGTTTGTTTCCAAAGTTATTATAAACCAATTTACTTTTTTTTTTATGGAAGAATAATAGAACACTTCCAATGACAGAATTGCAATTTACCATTTCTTTTAAATATAAAAACACATACTTACATTTATACATATACATATATATACATACATATACCTACACATACAAATGAAAGAGCACTCTAATTAGAGTATAATGAAATGAACAAATTGACTATTTTTAAAATCTGGCCTTTTGTTGTTTCATTAACCATAAACACGATATCTAAAGGAAGGACCAACAACCTTTTTTTTTTCCTGTGCACTATGGTAGCAGTAGTTCCAGTCCCTGAAGTCTTATGTGGTCTGAATACTTGTGGTTACTACATTGTCTGTCCTATTTTTCTATTGGGTTAAAGTCATAAACCAAACCTGTGACCACTGTCAGCGTCTTTTTTAACCTATGAACTCATTACTTGATCCCTTAAACCTCCTTTTTTTTTTTTTTTTTTTTTTGCAACTCTTAGAGGTGCATTATTTATAGGTTATTTATTTTTGTACCTGAAGGTTGTTTACTGGACTTGAACTCCTTATAACACTAGAAAAAACATATCTTGGCTGGGCTGTGTCCATTCTCACCTCTGCACCTTTGAAGTGGACCCATTAAGGGGTCCCTGCTCATAGGGATGGATTCACACCTTTTCATATAAACAGCACAAATAGTGCAATCACACCAGGGTTCACTTCAAAGAAAGTCAACAGACCAAGACTGCACATACCCCACTGTTTTTGTGTGTGTGTGTGGGTGTGTGTGTGTGTGTGTGTGTGTGTGTGTGTGTGTGTGTGTGTGTGTGCATCTTTAAAATATCATTCTTTTCTTCTTCATCGTCGTCTTCTTTTATCCTTTCTCTATTTTGCGGTCCTCCTGTGGTGCTGCTTTGTAACTCTGTAACAGAAAGCAGCACAGACAGACCGCTTCTGCATGACTAGTCCGGCTCATTTCTCATTTAAAAGGCCAACAAACAGACAAGTCATATAAGCCAGAGAACAAACATGCACATCGTTTCAAGTCCCTGTTCGACTGGTCTGGGGTTGTCCCTGTCTTGAGTTTATGTTCCCTGATAAAGTGTGCAGGTGCTACTTGCGATGCTCTCCCTTCGTTGAGTCTCATGCTTAATGTTGTAGAAAAAAATCACACACACACACAAAAGCCCAGTTGTGCAGGAAGTGTTCTCATTTCCAGTCCTACAGGCCATTTAGGCTAACATGCATATGTGCACGCATGCAGAAATGCAAACGGAGGCTTTGAAGTGTGCGGCAGGCAGCGCCATTACATTTTAAAGCTAGAATACACACGACTGAAGACACCAAACACATGTAGTGTTGAAATGAAAATGTTATTGTTTCATTGCTCCCATGTGCATTTCCCCCAGCAGACCTCGCATTCACACACACACACGAAAAAAGAAAAGTGTTTCAGTGACGCTTTGCTCTCCTCCCTGAGCCTGTTACCACAGCCATTTGCGCTGTTTTGGATCGAGCAAGTGTTTGCTTCTGTCATTATTGCATTGGCTAAATGGCCTGTGAGAGTGTGTGCTGCTTTTCAAATAGAAAACAAGCCTGGCGAACAGCGAGCTTAAGGCGGGTCACTTCGATTGGCTGTCCTCTCTTGTTAGCGAACAGCGGTGCATCGTGGGAAAGAACCTGGGAGAGAGGAGACAGGCAGAAAGCGCTTTTTTTCTTAATGTGCTTGTTTGAAGAAGAGTAACATGGCCTTGCTTTTCAGCTCAGAAGGCAACACAGAAATGTACAGTAGATAGAGAAAAGAGAAAATCTGTCGAGCTGTGCCACAGAAATGGAGCAGGGTTTTATGGGATCACTCTTAGGATGGGGATGCACCAACAAGGCTTAATTTAATCTAAGATTAGTTCAAATCAGAATTTAGCAAAACTAGATTTAAAGCCAGTAAATCCTGATTCAAAATTAAAGGTTCAGTGTGTGAGGTTTAGGGGGATTTAGAGGATTTAGCTGCAGGAGTGAAATATAGTGTTCATAATTCTATTTCACTATTGTCACCTGAAAATGAGATTTGTTGTTTTGGTACCTTTAGAATGAGCTGATTCTACAGGGGGAAATATGAAGTGATCACCCAGGATGTTCAGAATATCGCACTGCCATGTAGTCCTGAACAGAGTTTGACTTCCTCTTCTCATTTCTTCCATTTTGTGACAGATGGTATTGAATTAAGCTGCATTACTGAGTTTCTCTGTGCATGGCCCAAGACTCTGGAACCCCCCCTCCCCCATGTCCAAACAGCACCCAGTGTTTACGATCGACATTTATTCTTTGGTTTTTAGTGTATGGTTCTCTGTGTTATTTTATTTATTCATTTATTTTTTTATTATTGAGTTTAGTACTTTTAACCATTTGATTTGATTGTTTTCTTTAGAGCATTGTAGTAGTTTTACACACTTTTTGTCTTAATTGTCTTAATTAGCACTTTCTCGTTGCTTAAATGTACTATATAAATAAAGTGGATCGGATAACTGGATTCAGAGTTGGTCTGAGGGACATGGCTCGGCTCGTTGACTGATTTTCACGGGTTTCACTGCAGTTTTTTCAAAAAGCAGCACTTGCAGGTTATCAATGTACATTATTTGTCAAATCGCTGAGAATTATTCATTCATTCATTCATTTTCCAAACCATGTAATCCTTGGTAGAGTCGCAGGGGTGGAGTCTATCTCATCCATCAAACTAAAAGTCGTGTAAATCATGTTAAAACATTCTTGAATCTGGGAGTGACTGGAGAGTTCCACCTAAGCAGATTCCCTCCAGCTCCTCTAATAAAATACTGAGGCACTCCCAGGCCTGTCCTGGGGCCTGCCCTGGGGTCTCCTCCCAGTTGGATATGCCCTAAATACCTCAGCAGGAGGGAAAGGGTCCAGGATCATCTGTACTCATGAACACACTCCTCACCCATCCTCCCTAAGCTGAGTAGAGCTGCATTCTTTCTGTTACTACTGGAAACTAATGACCATTGGATCTAAATTCACCCTAAACTAGCTAGGTCACCAGTCAATATTTGGGTCTTTATGGGTTAAAGTATAAAGATTAAAATAAATAAAACTAGAAAAGCACTCAGAGAGCGCAAATCTCCGCCAAGCAGCACAGTTCCCCCACATATTGTGACTGACACCCCGCAATACTACTCCCACATTTGTTTTTGATCCATTTTATTAGATTCTTGACACTGGAAACATACCCAAAGAAATGTGAATTACATGCTGCTAACAAAGAAATCAAAAAATCCACATTTCCGTAATGGTGGTTTTCTTCAGGATCTAGCTCCATAACTATTGAAAATACGTCTATAGAAAAGTCCATGGA
>JAPSES010000124.1:1343859-1357217 GCA_029822895.1 Maxillicosta whitleyi | reverse complement strand
GTGTATTTATGTAAGCTGTCAGACACCTTAATTTCCCCACGGGATGAATAAAAATACTCTACTCTACTCTACTCTACTAAATAAGTAAATAAGAAACACCGGAATTAAAAGTGAAAACATTGTAAAATAACTAACATCATTTGTTTTGAGTTATTGTCTTTCCAAATGTGTGTTTCACTCTATTGCGAGTGAACGCAAAAGTGAGTCTAATAAAATGATCTGCATGTAAACAAATGCGTAAGATCTCAATCCAACAGTCAAGCCGCTGCTAAGCACTTTAGAGTAATGCTCCTTATCGGATCAAAGTCTGATGTTTATGGATTTCACTCTTTCAGCGTAAGAGTGTCTGCTGGTGTCCCAATTTAATAAAACGTATCCGTGCAAGTGTTACGTCACCGTGGAAATCCAAAATAATACTGGGCAACTCTTCAAATAAAACAATGTCTGTTAGTTTTCAGTCTAAAGCGTAATGCTTTCACTGATTTTATGTGGATGTTGGACAGAGGTGGCAAAAAAAAAAAACACTCCCACAGAAGGATGGAAGTGGTTTAACTCATTTTCTGCAATAAAAGTAAAACAGTAGAGGCTCTAAAATAAAGTCAAAGTATGAAAGATGGAGATTCTTTATACTGTTGGTTTGTCGTCCATTAAACACATAATAAAAACATTTAGATTTAGAAGTATTAGATCATTTATCTTGTTTTAAGAGTTAATTTCTTAGTGTGTTCATACATCTGTAGACATGATTATTTCTGGATTTAACATTCTTAATACAAGAAATCTTGTCAAGTCAAATTATCTTGCTGCATGGACACATATTTCACCTGTTTTGAGTGTCTTTTTCCTCACATTTAGTGTTTTTATCTTGATTTTATTCTTGATTTCATTTTATTTTGTGATAAATATCATTGCAAAAACGTATTTTGATTATTATTATTATTATTATTCAGGATTAATTTTGTTTGTATTATTATGTATAGTTACACAATGCTTTCTTTCTTTCTTTGTTTATTTGATGAGGACAGTGCATATTAATGAACACTCAGTACAAATAAAAGTATTAATACGTGTAAATATGTTGGATTTAACTGGGAGCTGTTTTCCATCCATAGTCCTCAACATTTAAACAAGATAATCTACAGTGTTTACAGCACATTATTATGTAGAAGTGTACATCATACAATACATTATTAGCACAATACATACAATATAAAACTGCCAAGAAGAACACTACTCACATGGAAAAGAAAGGTGAAGCAGACATCTTTTTTTTTTATTTTTTTTTTTAGCTTTCTTGAATGAGCTTGAAAGATTGTTTTTACTGTTTTTTGTTCAGCGTTTATTTATTTATTTTATTATTATTCTAATGATTGCTCTACTGCTAGATTTCTGAAACATCTCACGTTTTTGTTTTAACCACGAGTAACTTTCTGGAGGAAAAAAAAAAATCACACATTGACATTTATTGTTAAAATTAACACCAACTGACTGAATATATTTATTATGATAATATTTCAAAATAACGCGTATGGGAAACTCCATCTATTTCCTGATTTTTTTGTCCATGTGCGTGATTTATATAAACTTCACGTAATATAGGAGATAACAGGGGGACAATTAGAAAGACTGATTGATTGTTATTGTCAGCAGGGTAACTTGAAACATTATGGGATGTTTTCTTTGTGATCCAGTCTGCCTTTACTCAGAGTACTCTTATTTTTTTTTTATTTTGATTTAATCAGGTTAGACAATCGGATATCTGCAACACTAAATTGATAAAAAGATAAAGAAAATAAGAAATAAATTGCAACATATGCATCAGTATTCTTAGATCTATTTAGTCTTTTATAGAATTTCTACCTAGTTTGGATTTTTTTTGTGATTTCTTTCTTATATCTTTTATGTTACAGCTTTCACATAATTTTCTTCTAGTTACATCTCATATCTGTTGTTATTTTATTTTGTCTTTTACATTTTGTACGCTATTGTCACACAGTACATGATGTGGATGTGTTATTTTTCCATCCATCTGAGTTTAACCCATAAAAACCCAGTCTACATTTACATCAGTTCACAAATAACATGTTTTTTTCTCCTTTCTTAAGCAATTTGTCACTATTTATTATAATATTATCCTCTATATTTTGTGGGGTTTTTTGTGAAAATCATTTGTTTTTCTATATTTATTTGACTGATCTTGTAGATGTTCATTAAAGCTCAGAGTAAAGTTGAAGGTTATTATGACGCAACCATAGAAAACTGGAAAAAATGCGACTTTAGTAAAATCTATCAGTAACTGAACACAAACCCAGTGTGTCCATCCATTGTCTTTGATCCAAATTTATTGGGTTTACTGGTGAATCAATGTTGTAGAAGATGACATTGTTTCCATGTTCACTATGGAGCTTCTGAACGTCCAAATGGATCATATCTGATGACCATGAAAAACTTTATAACTATTTTACACGGCTTATTTACACGTATTGATAGATTTAGTGGATCCGCAGGTATTAAGTAGTTTATATCAGTTGATGGTTTTGGATGTTTGGATCTTTATGGATTAATGTTGAGAGTGCGCACAATGATCTAAAATAAAATCTGGATAAATAACAGATAAAGTTAAAGGAATAAACTTGTTTTTATAAGAAAGATAAGAAAGTACACATTTTTGTGTTAAAATATAGTTGACAAAAGTAATAAAAATATGCAAGTAAATTGAAAATACCTGAAAATCCTAGTTAGGAATGAAGTATTTGTTGTTCTGAACCAAAACAAATGTGACTAAATGATTAAAAACGTTGCCTTTCATTGTTATGCAGACTGATGGGAAATGTGAACACTGATAGGAAGGCTTGAGGTCACGGCGGTGGTGGATTAGTATTCCTTTTGTCTTTTGGTGGATTCTTCAGTGAATGCTTCAGGGGAGCTGGAAAGGCTTTGTTTACCACTTCTCAATCTGTGGCTTCAGCAACCAAATTAAGGTAGATAAACTCTCAAAGGATGAGATACAAAATGCTTGCCTGTAGCGAGAAGGAATTATCGATCCACTCTACAACTTTCAAATCCCATATCTTTGATTTCACCAAAAAACGTAAATTGTTTTAATTAGAGCTCCTTAGCCTTGAGCTTGGGTCTTCTCTGTGTCTGGTTCAGTGTGTGTGTACTTTGACTCGACGCCAGCCCCTTTTGTCTGCCGTCTCAGCTCTCAGTCAACAACAAAGTCGCCAACATGAGAACGGTTTGGGCAGAGACACACAGTGAACCAATGTCATATATGGAGTTTCACACTTTTTTTTTGTAGTTTTGGCTCTGTATTCCAGCACTACGGATTTAAAATTATAATGAGCGTGGGGTTAAGGAGCTGACTTGGAGCTGTAATTTGTACATGTTCTCATCCAGTTGAAGAATCACAGCCCTTTAGCTATGTAGCCTTTGTGCAGTGTCAGAACACGTAGGCACTGCTTATAGATACCGATGCCATTTCTTCAGTGGATGGAGGAATTATCGCCTACACAAGACAAACAAACATGAATGCAAAAACACTAATGAATTGTAAATATTCGCAGATCCGCTGATTGTACTTGTGGTCATGTTCTCTCTGGAAAACAGCTGTTGACTTCAGTATCAAAAAGTCAAAATTATCAATACTGGGTGTCTTTGGGGCCAATGGATTTTATTTTGACACCGACGAACTTTTTTTATCATTTCCATTTCCAAGCACAAAAATCAACCTCAAAATACTCCACGAGAGACGAGTGAACTTTATAATGTCTTTGTATTGTGCAGAACAGTCACGAGAAAACAGACAAAATGCAGCATTTACGTGATAAGAAAAAAAGAGTAAATAATAATAATGCATGAACTAACTGCGGTAAACACCGGGCAATTTTTCCAGCCTTTTCAGTAGCACAGATTACATCATAGATTTGCCAAAATAAAATCATGATAGTGTTGATGGAGTTGGGGTCTGATCACCTGGATCATAAAAGTAGGTCCAAACTGCCTTACATGAGTTATTTTGGACTTTAACAAAATTAAAGCTGTTTAATATTAAAGTTTTTCTCCTTGACTCTTGCAAACAAATACATGAACATAGATGATATATAAATAATGGATGGAGGAACCTTGATGGGTTATTTATGCGTCGTAAAGCTAGAAATCACCATATTCTTATAAAAGGATTGGAACGAAGAGAAGCTGAGGGGTCAGAGACGATGCAAAACATTAGTTTATTGCCAGGGTAAAATGGCAAACTTTGTTAAGCACAATATCACAAAATCATGTTACGGTCTTGTTAGTGGAGCCTGATTATTAGAACTAGAGCAAAAGTGTGTGGAAGATGAAAGAATGCACGAGAAATATTTACTGACAGGGCTTTTTGGAGTCACCCCCAGTGGCCATCGGGGGTTTTACAACAATAATATACTTCTGCATTGGCTTAATTTTAGAACTGAAGTCCTGGCCCCTCCTTAGAAGAATTAAGCAGTGTTCCAATGTTCATACTTTCCGTACTTATCGTTCCTAGTTTGAATACGAAGGGTGTTCCATTACGATCGCGGCGAAAATAAGTGTACCCAAAGAACCCGGATGGTGCACTCATAACGGTCAAATCGTGAAGTGTGGAACGATGTACACTTTTCGCACTCAACGACCGCCATCTGCAGTACGTAGCGGAACAGGCGGAGCCAACCTGAGCGTTCCCCTTCAGAAGTCATTTTCAAGGTAGAGGTGCCTGAAGGGTTAAATCTTAGCAAAGTCAGGGATGATTTTCGGCGGCATGATGAGCTGGGCGAGAGTCGCGATCGTAATTTCCAGTAAGTGCACCATGGAGTGTACGGTTTGGAACAACACTTACCTGCTGAAATCTGTGCACTCAGTAAGTGCAGACAGTTTACTGTGTAGAAGTGTACTCATGGAAGTATGGATATCGGAACACAGGGTTAGATCCAAACAGCAGTGGTGTGTGTTTGATATGTGGAAAAGTGATGCTACTGCTGCAGCTGGTAATGAGCAGACAGTGTATTGTTTTACATTCACTCTATATTCATTGTACACCACCGCCCAACAGGCATTACTGTTAGTCATTTAACCCTGTAAAGCCTGAAGCATTATATCATTGACAGAAAATTCCAGTTCTTTCAAACCGGAACCTTTATTGGTCCGTCTGAACAACCAAAAAACATTTTTTTCAAATATCAATTTCCATGTATGAGTTTTGATTTTGTATCATATTTGATACATCAGGTCTCAATGTGCAAGTATTAGTATCTTTAAACAAAAACATTATATAACACAATCATGTTTCAGAAATTGATCATTCTTTTTAAAAATTGGCAAAGTTCTGCCTCCATCACGAATGACAATCTCGTAGTGTCACTGGAAAGGCTTCTGGTGAATGAATTCCTCCCCCCCTGGTGGATTATCCTTGTATTGCTTGTATCTAATTGTAGACATTAGGGTTTTCAAGACAAAAATGTCACACTGATCATGTGATGGGCTTCAAGACTCATGTATCAAATATGATACATTTGGCGATATAGGATTAAATACCTCACATATCTAGATTTTCTTTACTTCTTTAAACCTAAATTCCCAATCCTTAGTATAATACGGTACAAATAAAACAATCAGCATTTTCTACAGTAAATTCAGTAGCAATGAAGCTTAAATTCACTCAAAAAACAAAAAGACAAGAAAAAAAACAAAACAAACAAAAATAACACATGGAACCCAGTCGCTGTCTTGTAATTAGTGAGCTGGTAAAATTTCCAGTTTTAATCTGTGACTTCTGTCAGGTTGTCTTCAAGTGAGAGAGGGGTCACACGCCAGACTTTTACGAGTTTTTTGATGAGTAAGAAACACAGCACAAAAGCAGCACATTAATGAACGGAGTCAACACTGAAGACTCTTAGTTTCGTAGATATCGAAGAGAGGAACATTTCTGCATTTCCAAGAAAAACACACAAGGTTCTTTTTCTATTATTTGTAATAACGCTTTTTTTTTTTTTTCAGAAAAAGACATGAACAAAAGTAACCTATGTGCCTTATGTCTGTTGAATTGAGTAGTTTGTGACCTGAACAACCATGTACCGTATTTTCCGACTATAAGTCGCACCAGCCATAAAATGCATTATAAAGAAGGAAAAGACATATATTAGTCGCACTGGAGTATGTCACATTTTTTTGGTAAATTTATTTGATAAAATCCAACACCAAGAATAGATATGTCATGTTGAAAGTCAATTATAAATAAAAATAGAACAGAGAACAACAGGCTGAATAAGTGTTAGCGGTATGCTAACGTCACATGACGCATAAACAACCAACTGAGAACGTGCCAGGTATGTTAACGGAACATATTCAGAGTTATTCTGATAACTATAGCATAAAGAACATGCTAACACGTCTACCAAATCACTAAATCCAATCAAATCTTCATCCTCGGTGTCACTTTGAAACAACTCCGCCCACTCTGGAGGTAGAAGAGGCGGGGCTTCCTCTTCCACATCGCTTATGTCAGTTACCCTAACAGGCTTAGAGCTCCCTCTTGTGGTTTAGTGTGAAAATAACATGTGAAATGATATAATAATGTGTTAATAATTTTACACATAAGTCGCACCCCGCCAAACTATGAAAAAAATTGCCACGTATAATCTGGAAAATACGGTAATCCTTACTGTATGTAGATTACTCACACAAATACCAGATGATGTGGTCTCATGTTGTAGGCTAAGTCACTTCCAGAAAACAAAATTCAATCCTATTTTCCTAAATTTGATTCATTTTTTCTTCACAGCAGTGCTTTCATTGGCACTCTCGGTTCAATAACTGACCACATATGGTCTCAGAAAGTAAAGCTGCATGTGGTCAGTTATTAGGTCTCTGCTTAGGGTGGATTTTAGATTTATTTTTTTGTTTTCAGAAAATCCAATCCACTGCTTTTGCACATTCATTTTTAACCACGATAAAGACAAAGTGATTTTTGTGTTTTAATCTCTTTATTACCCGAGCTTTGATTTTGGAAGGGCTAGTAATTTCTCCAAGGTATTTGAAATCTGATAAAACGTAAAAACTCAGTGTTGAGGTTGATCGCACTGTATAATATCAGCATGTAACAACACATACGATTATTTATTGCAACACCTGAACATGGATGTGCAAAGACTTTGTACATTGCATTGTTTTTTTCTGCAGGTGCATGTCAACATTTCTGTGATTCTGCGATGGTTTAGACATTATGGATGATGCACTGTCAATAATAATTGTACATTTTGACAGATGTTTCGGTGTTTATTGAAGGATGGTTCGTGTTACTACACAGGATGAAGCCCCATTCACAATAAAAAAGATAATAAAATGGATAACATTCATGGCAAATTGCAGTAATGGACATTTTTCTGTTTTATTAATAGTGAGCGTTGACCTACATGTTCCTATTCATGAGGTAATACTGTTCCTGTGTGAATAGGGGTTTATTTTATAATAGTATTGCTATATTTGGTATTCAGGACTTCAAATATAATGAATGCTTTTACAGTTTGTCAAAGGTGAGAGAAGATTATAATAGCCAGACTCTTCCAGCATAAAAAATGGATGAAAAACAATGTCTTTGTCGCAAATCTTCAGTTTATCCGAGGATTGTCTAAGAATACATCACAGACCGGTTGCCGCTCTAGTCAGCTTGCATTTATTTTGTTCTCCACACAAGAAGGAGGAGGGTTTAGTGAACCAGTGGAGACGACGTCTTTGTATTAATGTGTGGCGTCCTTGTTTAACACACACCTACATAGGAGCATTCTAAAGTGAGAAAGTTGATTCGATTTCACTCCATCTGCCAGCACAGATCTTACAGTAGATGTTCAATTCGCTGGAGCCAGGCTCACTTAAGGGCATAGGTCTGTGAGAAAAGTGCCCACGGGAAGCCTACTTCATAGCACTGCCTTCATTTTCTCATTACATACAATTGAAACAGGTCCTGCTGCTGGTTTCCAACAGTGGAGAGAGCGCTGTGCGTTTTAGAGCTCAGCGCTGACCGCTCTGAGAGAAACATTTTCAACTTTTAGCTGAAAATTCCACTTTTGCTTCCCACATGAGCCCACTAAATGCTGCAAGCTACAAAATAAGAGGCGTCCTGTGGGCACGAGGGCCGAAGCATTAGTATGTTAGTGCTGACGCATGCTTCCTTGAGATACAGTTTGGTACACTGCAGCTGAAAAGTGTACACTGCGTTTGGTACCTGTGGAACCAAAAATGTTGACAGATGGAGCATGATAGAGAATGCAGATGCGAAGCCTGAGGGCACAAGTAAAAAGTGTGTGTTGTATCGTGTCAGGCCTATAAAACAAAAGCTCAGTTTTGTCAAAGGCCCGAAGATGACATACAAGGCTACGATCTTGTGATATTACTAACAAATCCCCAAATAAAGCCGTTTTCCTCCCGTAGCAGAGCGCACAGGCCTGCTTTTCCTCATTTATTTTAGTCTTTGAACATTTTTTTTCCCAATTGACTGTTTTTCGAAAAACCTGGTGGGGCTCAAATTGATTTGTTTTGGGTGAGATTTGGTGGATTCACTCTAATAATTGAGATCCTCCGCTGAGGATTGCATGCGGTCCAGGCGTTGTGGATTAGGACTTATCTAAGGAATTCACTGACCTTCGAGTGGTTTTCAAAGTAACCACAGGAAAAGTTTTCAGAAGGATTGTGATTTCACATTTGCTGCTGCATCCTTCAGGTGTGGTGAAAGGGGCTGAAGTGAGAACTCTGACCTTCACTTGGGGGGGTGGGTTTCACCTCAGCAGGTATCCGACCTGAGGACAGGTCCTTGAGCAAGACAGTGAATCCCCACCAGCTGACGTGATGCAGCTCAACACCTGACCCTGACCTCTGTGTGTGTGTTAGAGAAATTGCTAACAGTGTTTTTCTCCTTGTTGTGTTTGTGTGTCTGCGTGTGTGTTTCACTGCCTTAGCAGAATCCCTGTTCAGCGGACTGGGGCTGGGGGCGGTGGTGGGCCTCGGCCTTGGAGCACTGCTGCTGCTCCTCGTTCTGGTGGACGTCAGCTGCTTCTTCCTGCGTCACTGCGGCCTACTGATGTGCATCACACGCACGCTGTGCAGCAAGAAAACAGCCACCAGCGGCAAGGGCAAAGAAATAGAGGAGGGCAAGGCCGCATACCTGTGAGTTAGTCCATGTTTTCATGGATTGTTTTTACAGCTATTTTAACTCCTGTTTTAAAGTCTGTGTAAAGCAAGGATAAGTATGTGTTTGGGTTTGTCACGCCAAAGAAAATGTGTCATTACCAACCCAGCCAAAATACAATGATTAAACATTTTGAACATCACTGAGTTTATACATTTAGGCTTTAAAATCATGAAAAAAATAAGCAGCTTGGAAACTAACCATATAGTCTACTACTGTTGGGAGCTGGTTCCTCCTTAGATAACTTCATTTGCTATCATACTCTTTTGCTGCAGAAAAAGGTTTTTTCTCAGCTAGGTCACTGTAGGTGAGAACTAGTTAAAGACAAATAAGTTGTAAGAAAGAAAAGAGTATAGTAAGGAAGAATTTTTGCCAAAAAAATTGACAAGGGGTTCTGTCCATAGAAATCCCCCCACAAGCTGTTCTGGATATAGGAACAAAAGGAACTGGCTAATGTCAATGAATGAAAAAACTCCAGACTCCACCAGAAACGCACACCCACACATGGTCATCTACACTCTAATCCCAATATTTTCACTACAAGACCTTTACTTCTCAGCCATTTTCTATTAAACTTAAACTGCTACACATTATACATTACTGCATTAGCTGTGTTTCTATAAAATGACCATTAAATTTGAAAATGATCTATTGAAAAGTTGGAAAATAAATAAGTGCAAAACGTGCATTTCCATAAACTGAATAGAGTGATTAATGTCGACTGTGTTGTGTCACCAGTAGGTGGCGATGGAGGCTACATTACACATGGCTCTAATAAACAGAGAAGAAGACATAGAGTATTTTATTGTTTTCAATCTTAAATTGACATTAAATCTACTCATAGAAACACACCTACTGTTTGGTATCAGTCTGTGTTCCGGTCTGACTCTATATTAGGATGTGTATCTTCTGTCAAATACCTCTGCCCTCCTTTTGTCTGTCATTCATACAAATTATTCCATCCAAGCAAGTTAGCAATCTTTATTACTACCAACTCTTTCCACATCTACAGCAAGTATTTTCTAACTTGTTAATTAATATAATATAATTTGCTTTACACAGACTTTAAAGGCTCTGGTTACTCTAGCAACTTTGCAGATGTATCAATGTCTGTCAGTCACCAGGCCATTCATGCTTGCAGAGGGAGCATCTGCTGTGGGTGTATCTTGGCACTTGTGGGTACATTGCATCACATAGAAGCTTTTTTTTAAAAATATATAATAAAGTATTTACCAATCAGACTTTGTATCAGCTGGCCTCTAAAATCCAAAGAGGTTCTTATGAATATATTCAATAAATACCTACTCCAAAATATTGTTAACATCGGTAGCTTTAGAAAGATCTCATTTAACGTTTCCCTGAATTAAGTCTTTAACGTTCCCACCATTTACACAAGGATTAGACTTCTTTGTCTCAAAAGTGTCAACTTTTTTTGTAGACTCAATTATTTTGCAGAAGTAATTCTCACCTTATTAAACTAGTGTTCAATAGCAGACTGAAACTCTTCAAGTCATGTACAGCCTACGTTTTGAACAGAATCCTCTCAAACAAATGAGAAAAGAAGACTTCTTTTTACCATTTAGGTACACCTACAACAGCAGCCCAACCACCTTTTCAACCACAGTATGTCTCTGATAATGTCTTTTTCACTAACATCAGTCAGTGCTTTTCATACAGTGCAGTGAGTTCACGTTTCAAGTAGTTCATTTGCATGCATCACACGTGTAAATATCTGTTATGCATGTATAACTGTATATGTGTTCTCTGTTTGACAGTGTGTACGCTCCTGTTTTCTCTGTGTTTTTATTGCCAGTGCATGCCAGTAGTCTGAGTGACCCCACAGAGAATGCATGCATGTGTAGATCTAACATATTTTTTTCCTCTCATCACACAGAGCTCAATTTAAAAGCCCACCCCCGTGAAATTCATAGCACAATCGATTTTCAGATTTCGTCTCAGTACTATTTTACTCGGGGTTCGAGCCAAAGCAGGGCTTTATGAAACGGCACCCACAGAGTCTGATTCATTGGCCTCAGTGGTACCATTTTTGTGTTAAATCTGTCAGCGTGCCAATCCAGTGTCTGCTGAAGAGACGGATCCAGGGAGAGGGCATGGAAAAAGAAAGAAGGGGGTGAAGTGGGGGAGGAAGCGTGGGGTGGGGGTGTCTGACTGACTTTTGCTGAGTCACTAAGCTCACAGAGCTGGAGGGCTGACTGCCTGCACAGACTGCATGGACCATCTACCTCAGCTTTATGTCAGAGCCTGCACTGTAGCAGCAACTCACACAGGCATTTACAGGCCGTGTGGAGCTGTGTGTAACTGTTCCGACTCAAAACGGCTATATTAGACTTGATAATTTAGCACTGGCATATCTCAAACCCAAAACAGCGCCACAAACGTACAGTATGGAGCACATAAAGAGCAGCAGAATGGTTCACAATGATCCCAAAGGCAAACAGGAGGCCTATATTTCTTTTACAATGCAGCTTTTATCATTTATTCATTATTCAGAACATTTATTGTATTGGCCTAAAGAGCTTAATGTCAGCTGTAATATGCAACATTTCTGTATTAAAATGTCTCAGAAGGACTAAGCCTTGTGCATTTACATTAAATGAAGTGTTTACAACATCTTCTAATGTAGGGAAATGTGTAATTTTATGTCATTTAATTGCCCGTCTAATGTTATTTATGAGGATTTACACTAAAATCTGAATAGGGCATAACAACAACATAGCTACAATACATTTCCCATCAACACCATGACTCAAGAGCGGAGTTAGTCCATGAACTCATGCTAAATTATACCTTACTGGCATGGTACAATGATGGCCTTGGAAAAATATTATTTGACAGCCTTGATAGTGTAACACATAGGCTATAAAACAAAACAAAACAAAAAAAAAGATGGATATTGTAAGAATAATTTCAAGACCATAACCAGTCATTATATCTGCTCATCATATTGCCAGTTTTTTGATGAAATACATTACAAAGAACAAACCACTTAGAAAGATGATGATTTAGTAACAAATCTGCAGCTTAAATCTACCTAAAACGTCCAAAGTGTTATTTGAGGAAAATGTTATTGGATGGGTTTTTTCAGTTTTAAGTTCTGTTGACGTCTCACTGAATATCAGGAAGGTGGTTGTATTTATAAGTTATACTGCAGCCAGAGGAAAACTGAGATGCATTGGTTTCAAAGTGTAAGTACTCTCACATTGTTAATTGTCTTAACACTCTATGGTGTAACTTATAGTTCAGCTCTGGTGGAAATCAAAGCCCTCTATTCACAATAAGATTATTTTGCTAATGGAGCCATAATTTAAAGCTTGACCAACTGTCAGAGCAGCACAAAAAAATAACTTGTACAACAACACCACATATATTCCCAGACTGAATGTTAAATATTTAACCTAAGTCTCTAGGACAGTGTTTCCCAACCTTTTTTGAGCGCTATTTGACATTAGAAAAATCCCAAGGTACACCATCAAACAAAAATCGCACAAAAAGTATATTTATTGAAATTTTATGCAATTTTATGCATTTTATCCAGTCTCACTTTACTTAGTGTGAAACAGGGGTCTGTTTAGTTGAACACAAAGCTCATATTCTTCCTCAACAGCTCTGAGTGTCTCCCTTTTGTCGGGGGGGGGGGCATGACTACTGAGGGGGCTGTATCAACACAACGCACCACATCGGGGCCAGTTCACTAGTATTTTTATTTTGCAAACCGAATCAGCAGACTGTAGTTACAGACTGGATCATTGGTGTGTGCAGTTTATGGATCTGTATCACACTGTGGGCTTACAGAACCAATCAGTTGGAATTGGATAATTTGGATATGGAAGCCACCATCTAGTGGCTATCAGTGGTATTACACCTATTGTGATCTAATATATTAACATTTAGAGATGTGGTTCTTTAGCCAGGCTTATATTTTTATACCTAATTGTTCTCAAGAGTTCATATAAATAGAAAGTCAAATTACACTGACTAATTTCACAGAATTGTTCTCGCAATAACAATCAGTCGTGGAATGTAACAAAGTATTTTTACTTTTTTACTGTACTGTACTTACTGTCGTTTTTTTTTTTTGTATTTGTATTTTACTTAAGTAAAAATAATAATGCATACTTTTACTTTTACTTCACTACATTTT
>JAPSES010000124.1:1270309-1280393 GCA_029822895.1 Maxillicosta whitleyi | reverse complement strand
CACATTTAAAGCCACTATATGAGAAAACAAGAGTTTCACTGCCATCTGGTGGACATTTGTTAGTACTACAACAAAGTTGATAATAATAATAATAATAATAATAATAAAGAATCATTTAAAAAAATTCCTGCATCCAGACTGTGATCTGGATCACCTCTAAAATTTTACCATCTATTCCTTGTCTCAGACCAAACATTTCCTGAAAATTTCATTAAAATCCATTCATAACTTTTTAAGTTATCTTGCTAACTAACAAACTAACAAACCCTGGCAAAAACATTACCTCCCTGGTAGAGGTAAGAAGCAAAATACACCGACATAAGAACTGCTTTGTGAGAAGAATGATCTTATCAGACAAAAAACAAGCAAATATCACCCTAATATAAGATATTTAATCTAATTTAGATTTCAGTTTTTGCAGTGTGGGCTCACAGGACAGTGTGGATGTACTACACTGATGACGGGGATGTTACACACATTCATGTCAAAAATACACAACTATCCTTTTAATTCCCCACAGACAATGGTTACACTGTAAAATAACTTATATAAATAAAATATTATATTATAACTCACATTATCTGACATTAAGAGCATTACAGCAGGGAAGCAATAGTTTAGGCATGAGATGAAAAGGATTCAAGATTAAAAAAAAAAAGACATCAACACATGATACAAAAACTTACAATCGATATTTACAAAACAGTCATTTATGCAAATGTAAAAACAGTTACAGTGACCAAGCTATTTGGCATTTATCTGCAGAAACAGACCATATGAGGTTTCATTTGGCCCCCAGAGTCAGAGATATGACTTTTTTTTGGCACTTGAAGACATGATCACATGTCTTAGAAGGCGTCTGTTGGGAGTGTTAAAAAAAAGTGTGGTTTTATAAGAAAAAATACAGACATTTTTTCACTTATCCTAAGTAGAAAATGTGCCAATTTGACCTGAACATAACAAGGGGGGGGGGGGCATACTATAGCCCAGTAGTGACAAACCCACCAAAGGGTCCAGTCTGAGCAGCTGAATGAGTTTATGAAGTACAAAAATGACATGGAATATGTTTTTCTAATTTAAGTTCAGGGGCTATATACAGCCTAACTTTATCTGCAGTGGGTTGGACCAGTAGTGGTATAAAAACCTATAAATAATGAGAACTTAGAATATTTATCTTTGTTTTAATGTGAAAAATGATCAAAATCAAAACCAGATTATAAAAGTACTTACATTTACAAAATACCCTTCTGCAAAAATGCAAATAACCCACGAAGACCCTGAAAATTCATAATAAAAATTATTTTTTTTACAATGTTACACCTGTTTGTCTTGTAGATCTACTGGATGTGTGAGTTGTAATGCAGATGTGTAAATGATAACATGTGGCATAATATTATTGTATGCAATTTTATGTCGGTCTTGTTATTCACATTTTTTTGTGAAATGATACTTTATACTTAGAAACATGTCTATATATAGGTATGTATGTATGTATTTATGTTTAATATTGGCACGAGTGTTTGTATTGGGGTGGGTGGGGAATTAATGATGAAATTTAGAATTGTACTGTTCATTATTTATTGTCAAGACTTCTTTGAAATCAATAAAAATACTTACAAAAAAAATACTACTATTTTTTGTACTAAAACTAAGAGAAAAACGTAGTTATATAATATAGTTTATAGGGTTTTTTTTTTTTTTAATCTTCTTACTTTACTGAGATCATTGTATTTTTCCTCTGAACCAAAATGAAAAGAAAAAAGAAAAAACAAAGAATCCACCATTTATCTTGACAAATCTACATTTTTAACTTCAATCCTAATGGTATTAATGTAACAACATTAGCTGCCATGATGGAACAGGGATAACTGTTTATACATTTACAGGAAAATCAACATCAAAAGGAAAGAAATAAACCTTCTCTTTCGTTTTTTTCTCCCAGAAATCATATGTTTCACATTGAGCAGGGGGACTTGTGCCAAGAGACCCTGGCAATTTCTCCAGCTCTTGCATCATTGCTGTGGGTTTAAGTGCCGGTTTTTGTGCGCATGTTCCGTTGACTCCTTGTATCGTCGCTCCTTCTCCATTGGTTCCCGTGCGCTCAGCTCCCAATCTCCACACCGGATCAGCCCTCACATCGGTCGCACAGTGCGTACGCCAAACGTGTGTGTGAGAGAGTCCTACCCACGCTGCCTGCAACCGGTCTGAGCTTCCCACGCCGAAATAACATGGAGAAAAAGAGCGAGATCAACGGGCACGCGATGCCCAGCTCGGCTTCCACCGACCAGATCCTGGAGAAAAGCGCGCAGAAGAGCTTCAGGGAGAAGCTGATGGAGTTTCTGAGGAAGAACCTCCTGGTGATCATGACCGTGTCCGGGGTTCTGGTGGGCGTCGGGCTGGGGATGATGGTCCGCAACATGAACCTGACCAAGGCGCAGATGACCTACTTCGCCTTCCCCGGTGAGATGCTCCTTCGGATGCTGAAGATGATCATCCTGCCGCTGGTCGTCTGCAGCCTGGTGTCCGGCGCCGCCAGCCTGGACACCCGCTCCCTGGGCAAACTGGGGGGCATCGCTGTCGCCTACTTTTTGGTGACCACGCTGATCGCCTCGGGGATCGGGGTGGCCCTGGCTTTCATCATCAAACCCGGCGTGGGCGCGGGAGCTCTGAACACCAACCATCTGGGACTGGAGACGGTCAGCAACAACAAGGAGACCGCGGACTCGTTTTTGGATCTGGCCAGGTACACTTTATCCAGCTCTGTGTATTATGCACACTTATTCACTCAAATGTAGGCCACTGTAGACTGGTGTGGCTGTAGTGGGTCATTATTGCACGGTTTGCCTCAGGCGCAAAGTGGGTACTTCTAAACAACGTGCGCACGCGCTCATGAAAGCTGGCGAGTGGAGTTAGATGTGGAGTAGTTCAGTGTGTGTGTGTGTGTGTGTGTGTGTTTTACAGCCACATGTAGCCTTGTCGCACACACACTGACAGATGAGCATGACTCCATGTGTTGCAAAGTTATTCATAGCAAAGAGCTCTTGAAACAAACTGGAACAGCTCTGAATAGTGGTGGTTAGAGGTGATCCAGCTCTAGATTAGGAGTGTCCAAGTGACTTTAGTTCAGGGACCAATCTGAACTTAAGTGGGTCAGACCAGTAACATAATAACAGTGGAAAAGGTAAAATTACACAATGAAATCTTTTACATCAAAAGATCCATTACAATGTCAATGACTTGAGCAAGCACAAATGTCTTCAGTAAAATAACAATATCATGCCTCACTTTATTATTTACACATGGGCACTAACTATTATTATTTACATGTATTGATAGAGTTAATGGATCAACAGGCGTTAAACAGTTCAGATCAGTAGATGGTTTGGGTCTTTATGGCATAAAATTAAATCAGGCTGTACCTGCTCAATGGGTTTGTGTGTTAACATTTCAGTGTATTGTTTGCATTTCACAAATTCATCCCCCGGTCTGCGTTGGACCCTGTGGTGGGCCGGCTTTGGCCCACAGCCGTATGCTGTAGTCGATAATATTTAAGGCATTTTTTTGGTCATATTTAGCATTGTATCTTCAGAGAGAGTGCCTGGAGAACACTTGCCTTCTTAGTCCTTAAATAGATAATAGTGATTGTTCGAAGGCTTTTTATGGAGTTTTGTGAACTGCACCAAGACCAGACATGTCCTGACATAAATGCAACTAAAAAAAACAAAACAAGATTCAGCTTGTAACAATAAAACCCTTCTGACATTCCTAACGTCCTGACATGTACTCATTTAGATCCTTGAGTTTAATGATATTCATCTTTAAAAACATACCTTTATATTTGAAAGTGACGTTATTGTAAATTATACTGATAAAACTGTGAATATAATGCTGTAGTGCAGTGGTGTGAAAGCACTTTTAGGTCCATTACGTTCGTCTGACGGCTTTACTTACTTCCCAGATTACAGTTCATCATCCCCTTCCTGTGCAGTGAGAACTATGTCTCTAAATGCATTGGTGTTGAAAGTTTATGATAATCTAAACAGGTTTAGATATTTACTTTTTTTCCTTAGACAAATAGGCGTGGGTATTGCCAACAACCTTACGATACAATACATATCCTGATACAGGGGTCATAATATGATACATATCGCGATATATGTGTATTCTGGTACATGGTATTCAGCATGATATGCATCCCAATATTTTAGGCCTTTTTTAAAAAAATTGTTTTAATTTTTTTTTTTTACAGTTTTTACTTTTTAACATTTTACAGAAAACAGACACATGTATTCCCAAATGTTGTGTTTTTTTTATTTTGCTGTAGAGCAACAATTCCACTGTAGTTCATGTAAAACACTGCATTAAGAACTTGGCTGTAGTGCACAAATAAAGATGGATTTGATAAACTTAAAACATGCAAAGTCAGATGCTGTTTCAGAAACTTCATAAACTGTTTGTTGTATGTGAAACATCAATACTGACGCCTCCGTATCGATACGTGTATCGTGACGATATATCCCTGTATCGATATTTTGAACACACCCCTAATCTTGTCTCATATTCTATGCATATGGAGCACATATAGTCAAGTGTGTACTAAATAGGAAGGGATGAAGAGAATGAATTGGCTCTATGTGCATGGGTCTAGTATAACCTTTTGTTCTTATCTGATTAGGAAATTGCCCCAATGTTTGTGCTTCTTCTGGTGCATTTATATGGAATACACAAAGGTTGTTTTTAACTTTGACTGACATTATTCCGCCGTTCTTGCAGACAACTGCTGAAAGACAGAACAACGTTCCATATAGTAGCTGTCAAGCATATCATCCATCTCATCATCCTTTGACTTGTTGCTTTTCTGAAGGATTTAAGATTTCTCTCTCAGTGAATATCCTTGCTCTATTGTGACATGTGCCTTCTGAATTTACACACTGAAAACTTTGATTTGTTATCACCGACACAGCCTCCGTATTTGACTGGAGAAAGTTGCTGAATAAAAGCAAGGCCGTAACAAAACTATTGCAAATCCCACTAAATGTATCTGTTTTTTATTCTGTTTTTATATGATGCTCTTTTAGAACACGACACTCTTATTCCTGCGCTGTAGCCGTCATATTGTCCTATTAGGTTTTATTGTTAGTATTTTTTTTGTGTGTGATCACTGTTTTTAGAGTTTTTATTAGGGCCATATACTGCTGGACCTGAGTACAAATTTCGTTTCATGTACGTGGAATGACAATAAACCTGAATTTTAAATGTTACAGTAACAGCAACATCATGAATAACCGTGTTTTGCTCTCCCTAATATGGTTAAAACCTCATCAGAAGTTGAAGGTAATGATATAAAAATACTTACTGTGCTTCAATACAGTTTTCTGACTTTATGTTTACTGCTCCTGTTTCATTGTAAACAAACAAAAACAAAAAAAAAGCATATCATGCAGGAAAAACAATATACATTAAAGGAACATGTTGAGTTCTGATGCCAATATTAAAACCTGGTTTACACAGTGAAGCAATAAGACATTAATAGTCCTCATTCTCTCTTTGTTTTTTTACTTGAAGTTACTCTTGTGTACTACTCTGTACTATCTCAATATGATGTGAGGTTAGTTTGCTTTCTACAAAAACAGTAGTAGAATGTCCTTCAAACACCTACTTTTGCGTTTTCAGTAAGAAGTAGGTCTTTAAGTTCCAGAGCCTGGACCTTTAACTTTTACTGCAGTGAAGAAAATGAATCAGTACTTCTGCTTTTACCCAGATGTATTAAACAGGTAAAGACTGTGCCTGAACCTCCATGAAATCATCAATGGAACACTGGTGCACATGTAAACACAATCAATACGTGAGGGTCCAGGTGATTACTCTTTAGTCATCAGGTGAGTTGCTGAGGTTACCAGCCACAGTAATGCTGACCATTAGTCACAACAGATCCAGTGAGGCTGTCGGTTTGCGACTGGTGTTGTCAGAGTGGATGTGGATCTCTGCAGAAGTGAACATGAATCGTCCATACAGCGAGGAGCCTGACTGTCAGAGATGCATCAGAAAGGGATTGTGTAGCTCTGACGGGGGACACAGAGGATAGAGACATGCTTGAAAGGTTGAGGTATTGAATTTTACTTCCTGACAGCTGAGTGACCTTTCGGCTCTCAAGGGGGGACGAGACAGAGATGGATTTTGCACTCGTCCGCCGTGCTCTCCTCTACTCCTCCCACAGGGTTAAGAATTAATGCTCCTTTCTACCTCTCTGCTGAGCAAGGAGACTGGAGCTGAACTGCATCACTGAGCACCCAAGTGCAAAGCTGTGGTACACAAGGAAAACATCTTACAAGTGTACCAGCAGAAGATGTACTCTCATGTGAACAATTACTGGGGAATCGTGGGAATTAGCACATTACACATAGCCATCTTGCTCATTTGCATTGCAAGAGGAGTTTGGCAGGATGTTGAACCTGGCAGTGTCAGGACAGTTCAAGAAAGAGGCCTGCGCACCCACACAGTAAATTGCACCCTTTTCTCACAGATGCCCTATTTCCCTCTTCACACCTCAGAAGAACTGCTATTCATAAATATATGCAACATGTCTGGGCCAGGTCCCATGCTAATGTCCTGAATGCCAATGAGACTTGTCTTGACTCTTGAGGCTTTTCTCCTCCTCTTTCGGTGCCTTTGGGTAGAATTTACAATCTCACATCTCCCTTTTCCTGGCTGTAAGGTTAAAGCTACAAATCAGTTTCATCTGACGGCCTCTTTGAGTCTCCACAGGGATCACCTGGTGTCTTTAGGAGCTACGAGATAAGAATAAACCTCAATGAGCTCACTTGTTTTATCTGGGCTGTAATGCATTTCTTCCTTAAACTGACAGAATGAGCTCCAAGCCCATTTTTTCCACCCCCCTTAAAGTTCACTGACTCCTGGCTTTTAGTGCTGTCCTGCTTTGTGCCTGCGGTGTGTGCACAGAGAGGGGGTTTTAGAGCTGCTTAGATGGGATAGTCACGTTCCACTGGTCTTCCTGGCAAAGTGACCAAGTGCTGAGAATGATAGAGTTGAAATGGCAGCGAGTGATTTCATTCTCCATCTATCTTTCAAGACATCACGCGTAGCGGCCAATGCCACGGTTTCTGTTTATGCTCCATTACGCCAAGTGGCCAATGAGCCATCTACATGAAGGGCCTCATTGATTCCTCTTTACTCATGCTTTGTGAAAATATACAGAGTTGGGCACAGTTAAATACTGATACATCACAGGACGGCCCGATGGACAAAGACAGAAACCAGCATCTGGAACCATCCTAAAGCCGAAAACATCAGCTCATAATGGATTTTGACTATTTTCTTTTTGGGATTCAATCGGAATCGGCAGAGAAATTCCTTTTCTTTTGACAGTGTGGTCAGGGGTAAAGATTTGGTGTCGTTTCCAGGGACACCACAGCAGGACAGATGCCTGCCAAGTCCTGAGACTGAGCCCAGATCATCCAGCTGAAGAACAGTGTCTGCTCTCACTGAGCCACCCTACAGCAGCATTTAATATTCACAGTAGTCACAGCATTCTCCATAAATACTTCACGTCTGAAACATTGTCCTGAAAGACACTTTTTATATTTCATATGTTTATGTATTTCCTGTCTGCTTGAATATATATTATGCATAAAGTAGACTCACACTGAGCTCAATTTATAAAAATAAATCTAGCTTCAAACACTTTAGATAGCGCAACTATCTGCAGTCGTCACATAAATATTAAACTTAGAACATTGTAACATCTTGTTGTCACAGCTTGGAGGCGGCGTGTGGCTCATTAAGATGCTCAATATTTCTTTGACATGGAATTAAAAATCAAGCATAAATGAAAAGCAGCAGATACTGTTTTATCAGTTGATTTCATTTTGTTTCTTTTTCTTTTTTTTTTTTTTTTTACCAGCATGGACTGGAGCTGCTGTTGATACCCCTGCCTGTGAATGTAGACTAAGAACCTCCCATAAAAATATATATTTAGTATCCGTTTGAACATTTGTTTTTACTCAATATATGACTTGGTGTCACTTTTATGCTCTTACTTTGCTTCTGATCCACTTTGTTTTGCCTATTAGCGCTGATAGCACGACTATTTCTGTAGTTAAAGGCAACAAATCCCACTAAAAACAATGATAAATAATGCATTAGCCTGGTGCTTTCCAACTGTCATAACTTGTCTGTAATAGTCTCAAACCTGTTGGCGAGTACTGACAGCAAGACAGACAGCTGGACACAGGGGACTGTGACAAATGTTGTTCACACTGGAGAAAATAGGAACATTATTTTGCATGTTTTATAGTTTTTTTCACATAAATTTTTAACATCCTTTGCATCAGTTTCGTTGAGGTATTTCACAAAGAGCATTGCATTATGGGTATAATCTAAGGAGTTCAATTTAGTCCATTTGTAATAGTTGCTTCGTGTCTTTCTTTTTGTTGTTTGCTGTTTTAATGACTTCATAGATTACTGCTAAATCTGTGAGGACTTCTGATCTCTGACATGCACTCAGTCTGATGTACACAAATGCTTTAAAAAAAAAAAAAAAAGGAACCGTGACATATTAGATACTAATAATAATATTTTTTGGGTCCTTCTAAATCAGTGCATGGTGTGCAGCTCCCATCGGTTAAAAACAGCCCAAATGTCTAGTGGGAGGTCTACCAGAAAATTAGATAAAGTCATTATACATGTAAAATTAATAGCCTAATAGTTTATGACTAAGACAACTGTGATATAAATCCACCATCTCTGGGTTTTTTTAGACCAGCAGAAGTTTTGGATTTACAGTACATCAGATCTGTTTGGTGCTTTGTCAGGTGATTACTTACTGCACCATAACCATCATTAGAACATAATCACGTTAATCACATGATCACTTGATGCACCCATGATGAGGTCACCAAGAGGGCTTTTGTTTTGGTGTTGCATTGTGTAAAGTTTATTACTTTGTGTATGAGTAAGTCTACGTGTACACACTATAGAGACATAAAGTTAGGAAGCAAACGACACACACACACACTGACAAAACGCCACTTCCGCACAAGCTCATCTTTTCTTTTTAATTCAACTTAAACGATTGAATTTAATGTTAATGTTAATGGTAGTCTGTTAAAGCTGATACTAAAATTAATGGTTTATTTAAGTTCTCTATAATTTAATGTGCTGTCACACTGGGAAATCTATAAAAACCACCACTCCATTTGACCCCTGCAGTCCAGCTACTGTGACCACTGAATTGTCTGTACAGTTCCAAGACCCACCAAGAGCGTAGAAAAAACCATAAACCATACAATATTAGAGTCAAAGTCAGTTGTCTGGTGTTTCTCATGTTTCTGTGTCTGACATTTATTTTGATATCTGTCACAACAGCTTGTCAAAACACAAAAATAAAAAATAGCAGCTCTCAAAATCAAACTAGCTGGTAATAAGCTTGACTCACATTCTGTTGTCAAGGCTGTGCAGACTCTGCAGTAATACTTACCATGTATGTCTGATGTTTGTTCTATATATATTCCAAAAATGTGGAATATTAATGGCCAAAGTGACTTCCAGAGAAGCAGTCCAGTGTAAACCCTGAAACTGTGGTGGAATACTTGAGTCCACCACAGTCCAGGTAATGAATGGGAAATATTGCTATTGCCATAGATGTATGTACACTTGTGAAAATGTTAGAATTTCTTTTGGGGGTTTTTCTGCTATATTCAGAACATTCCAAAAAATATGGGTCTAAAGGAATGCAAAAATTCAATAACCCCTCATCCACAGCCTAACTCTCCAAATATCAGAGAAAAATAGAGTTATAGTTGGTTGTAAGTCACCTAAATTTTATAAGATGTGAGAAAAAAATAAATATTTGAGCTGAATTACCCAGCTACAGTCACAATACTTTTTGAGTAATTATGATTTTTAAAGCTTTGTATGTATTTTTATGTGTTATGTGTGTACATTTTACTAATACAACACGTGAAAGGATCATGTGAAGATAAAAAGGAAGGGGATGGGTTTGACTATATATATATGTATGTATGTATATATATATATATATATATATATATATATATATATAATA